>JAGTTH010000031.1:0-33879 GCA_022606485.1 Agraylea sexmaculata | reverse complement strand
AATATAAATTAGCATTATCATTAACTGTATTCACATTATTTAAATCCTGCATTCATCGTTTATTTTATTAAATTCCATATTAAATAAATAAGACCTTGATTTCCTCCATGCATACAATGTTCATATAGAATTTGCACTATTTTACCCGATCTATCGTTTATTGAGAATATTTATCCGCATTTATCGTTTGTAATATAAAGTAGCATTATCAATAATTGTATTTTCATCATTATATTCCCGTATTCATCGTCTATTTTATGAAATAGATCACACCTTGAGTTCCTGCATGTATGCAATGTTCATAACGAAATTGAAGTATTTTACTCAATCTATCGTTTATTAAGAGTATATACTCGCATTTATCGTTTGTAATATAAAGTAGCATTATTATTAATTGTATCTTCATGATTATAATCCCGTATTCATCGTCTATTTTGTAAAATATATCACATCTTGTGTTCTAATGCATGATACGTTGATCCGGGAACGCAGCGTGCCTGATCCGGGAATGCAGTGTGCGCCCCCCTTAAGGTGCACCCTCACCCTCGCAGTAATAATGTGCGCCGCCCCTTGGAACAATGGATCAACCGTCATCACCACCGCCCCACTTTAAATACACTCGATGCCACAATACAGACTAATTGTGTCGATGCTGCCATTAGTGGTGGCCTAATTGTTTCATTCCGCACCATACGATGTATCCGGGAAAAGGACATTCACACAACATGTGCGCCGCTATACACTTCAATGACTCATACAACAAACGATCAATGCGGGAATTATATACTATTGGACGACAATGACTCCGGATTTAGCCATATCTGAAAATTTGTTCATGATTAAATAATGAATTAAATAAACGATGAATGCGGGTTTATAATAATGAAAATACAATTATTAATAATGCTACTTTATACTCAGAACGATAAATGCGGGTAAATATGCTTAATAAACGATAGATCGAATAAAATATTACAAATTCTATATGAACATCGCATACACCCAGGAACTACAAGTGCTGTCTATTTAATATGAAATTTAATCAAATAAACGTAGAATGCGGTATTGAAATGATAAAAATACAACTAGTTTTAGTGTTTTTTTATTTTATAAATGATAAATGCGGGTAAAAATTATTAATAAATGAAAAATCAAGTATAATAGTATAAATAATACATGAACATTGCATATACTAAATATGTGATATATTTAATTAAATATAACATGGTGATGAAGATCTAACTATTGATGATAGTACTTTATACTCCAACCAATAAATGCGGGTAAATATTTATAATAAACGATAGATCGGGTAAAATAGTACAAATTCTAAATGAACATTGCATACATGGAGGAACAAAAGATGTGATCTATTAAATTATTAATAATAATAAAAACTATTTAATAAAATAAACGATGAATGCGGGATTAAATTAATAAAAATACAACTAATGATATTATGATTTTATTTCTATTTAAATCGATAAATTTGGGTAATTATTCTTAATAAACGATAGATTGAATAAACTAATGCAAATTCTATATGAACATTGCATACATGGAGGAACTAAAGGAGTAGTCTGTATATTATGGAATTAATTAAAATAAACGGTGAATACGGGATTATTATAATGTAGATCTAAAAATTATAATGCTTCTTCATATAAAAAACAATAAATACGGGTAAATATTTATAATAAACGATAGATCGAGTAAAATAGTATAAATTCTATATGAACATTGCATACATAGAGGAACTAAAGCTGTGATATATTTAATATAGAATTTAATAAAATAAACGATAAATGCATGATTATAATAATGCAAATACAATTAATTATAATGCTACTTTATACTCAAAACGATAAATGCGGGTAAATATTCTTGTGATGTATTTACTATAGAATTTAATAAAATAAACGATGAATGCGGGATTGTAATAATGCAAATCTTAAAATCGATAATGCTTGTTTATACTTGGAGTAATAAAATCTGGTAATTAAATATTCATATTAATCGATAAATCTATTAAAATAGTGCAAATTCTATACAAATATCACATACTAAAGATGCAATGCATTATATATATTATGTTATTTATTAAAATAAATATATTGTATAATTGTAAGTATTAAATATGTTGATTTATAATGGACGAACCGACCAAATAGTGTAATCACTTAACCCACGTGAATATTCAATATATGGCATAAATGTGCCAATTGGATCGTAACGTATATTAATTGGAAACACCTGTTAACACTAAATATACGCCCTCTTTATACGACAAATAAAGGGAGTTCATATTAAAGCCCTTCACTGAATAATAAATTAAAAGGAATATGAAAAATTGGATTAAATAGTACACATTCTATATAAACATTGCATACATGGCGAAACTCAAGGTGTGATCTATTTAATGAAATAAACAATGAATGCGGGATTATAATAATGAATATACATTCGTTATAATTTTGCTTTATAAAAAAATAGTAAATGCAGGTAAATATTCTTAATAAACGATAGATCGAGTAAAATATTACAAATTCTATATGAACATTGCATAGATGGAGGAACTAAAGGTGTAATATATTTAATAAAATAAACGATTTATCCGGGATTATTAATTCTAAAAACAGTGTGTATAATGCTACTTTATATAAGAAATTATAAATGCGGGTAAATATTCTTAATAAACGATAGATCGAGTAAAATAGTACAAATTCTTTATGAACATTGCATACATGGAGGAACTAAAGGTGTGATCTATTTCATAAAATAAACGAAGAATGCGGGATTATAATAATAAAAATACAATTAACAATATAGTTTCTTTATATTAGAAATTATAAATGCGGATAAATATTCTTAATAAACGATAGATCGAGTAAAATATTACAAATTCTATATGAACATTGCATACACGAAAAAACTAAAGGTGTGATCTATTTAATAAAATAAACTATGAATGCAAGATTAAAACAAATAAAATGTAATTAATAAAATGCTGCTTTATATTAAGAATGATAAATGTGGGTAAATATTCTTAATAAACGACAGATCGAATAAAATAGTGCAAATTCTCTATGAACATTGCATACATGGGAGAACTAAAAGTGTGATCTATTTAATAAAATAAACGATGAATGCGAGAATATAATAACTATAATCTAATTAATGATAATGCTGCTTTATATTTAGAATGAGAAATGCAGGTAAATATTCTTAATTAACGATAAATAGAATAAAATAGTGCAACTTCTATATAATTAAATACATGAAAGAACTAAAGGTGTCATTTATTGAATATGGAATTTAATTTGAAAAAACGATGAATCCGGATTTATGATGATGAAGATCTAATTATTGATAATATTTTATTATACACAAAATGATAAATTCGGGTAAATATTCTTTATTAACGATAGATCGAATAAAATATTGCAAATTCTATATGAAAATTGCATAAATGGAGGAACTTTAAGTGTTTTCTATTTTATATGGAATCTAATAAAATAAACGATGAATGCGGGATTATAATAATGTTTATTTAATTTTCATAATGCTTCATCATATTAAAAACAACAAATGTGGGTAAATATTCATAATAAACGATAGATCGAAAAAAATAGTTAAAATTCTATATAAAAATTGCATACATGGAGGAGCTTTAAGTGTTGTCTATTTAATATGGAAATTAATAAAATAAACGATGAATGCGGGATTATAATAATGTTTATTTAATTCTTAATAATGCTTCTTTATATTCAAAACAACAAATATGGGTAAATATTCATAATAAACGATAGATCGAAAAAATAGTTAAAATGCTATATGAACATTGCATACATGGGGGAACTAAAAAAGTGATATATTTAATAAAATAAACGATGAATGCGGGATTATAATAATGAATATACATTCGTTATAATTTTGCTTTATAAAAAAATAGTAAATGCAGGTAAATATTCTTAATAAACGATAGATCGAGTTAAATATTGCAAATTCTATATGAACATTATATGCTTGAGGGAACTAAAGGTGTAATCTATTTAATATAGAATTAATTAAAATAAACGATGAATGCGGAATTATAATAATGCATATCTAAAAATGATAAGGCTGCTTTATACTCAAAACGATAAATGCGGGTAAATATTATTAACAAACGATAGATCGAGTAAAAGAGTACAAATTCTATATGAACTTTGCATACATGGAGGAGCTTTAAGTGTTGTCTATATAATATGGAAATTAATAAAATAAACGATGAATGCGGGATTATTATAATAGAAACACAATAATTGGTAATGTTTATTCATATTACAAATAATAAATGCGTTTAAATATTCTAAATAAACGATAGATCAAATAAAATAGTTCAAATTCCATACAAATATCGCACAAAGAGTCCTCGTACTGTTTATACAACACAATATTTTAACACGGCTTTCAAACTATCCGAGCTTTTAATAACTTCCGTATGATAAAACAGCTTTTTGAATATTTTATTGAATGCTTCAAAAGCGTGTTTAACACACAATTAATTATTATATCGCGGCAACAGTTTAACTCGCGTATTAATATTTAAAATATAATAATTCGATTGACTGTTGTATCGGTTACGGTGTTATGATAACAGGTGTGGTTGGTCTCATTAGTATGAAGGTAAATGAGTATCACCTGCTTGTCACACCTTCACTATTAGGGTTGTAACCACCCTGTAGTACAGGGGGGCGGCCCTGCACCCACCTGCCCTCAATTATGTCCCATAAAACCAGTGACACTATCCTTAATTGTATTAAAATCACATTAGACATCACAAATGACACGCATTATCCCGACTGGATTGTCTACGCATTCTTCTTAAATTATTATTTAATTAAATAGGACGTCGTGTCACATCACTAATGCCTTCTCTACATCTATATTGTTGTAAATATCATAAAATAAATAAATAATACACATTTAAAAATATACATACACAATATTGAAACAACGCCTTATGTTGGTTACTTAACATTCAATACTAAAAAATATATTTGTATAAAAATATTTAAAATAACAAACAATTGAAAATCAATCAATATAAAAACAAATGTTGACAAATAATTAAAAAAAATAAAAACAAATGAATTTGAAGATTTTCGATTTAAATTTCTTTTTTTTTTTAAACAAAACTAATCTGGAAACAAATATTTTTTTATAATTTCAAATGTGATGAGTTTTTTTAAATTTATTTTTTAAATATATGAAAACGATAACTCATACACATATTTTTTTTTTAAATTAGCAAACAAATGAATAAAAGATTTTTGATCTAAATTAAATTTTTTTCAAACAAAATAATCTGTATACAAATATGTTTTTAAATTCCAAATGTGATGAGTTTTTTTATTTATTTATTTTTCGATATATGAAAAAACCAACTAATATATTTGCGAAATAATATTTTTTTAAAACTAGCAAACAAATGAAATGCCTAGTTTTTTTAAAACAATGGGAAACTTTAAGGTGTGGTCAAATATAATGCTAAATCCGTTCGCGGCGAACTGTCAACGGGTGGTAATATATGAAACTCTTTTGTGTGTGTGTGAAAAAATTGTTAGTGAATTTATTTATGTATAAATTGTTATTATACTTAAAAAAAACTCATCGTCAAAATGAGGAATAAAACAAAAAAATATGAAAACAATTGAAAATTTAATAAAACATATAAAAAAAAGTGTGCGTTATGTTCTGAATATTATGTAGTAATTGTTGAAGTATTGTGGGGTGACATTAAGTTATTTGTATGTATTTTTAATATGATATTAAGTATTAAAGTGTCGACACCCGATTTATTGGCGTTATGATAATATTGAGTGTGTTTGATATCCCATTAATATTCCCGTCGACGATTTGCTCCTGTCTGTCTCCAGGGAATCAGAGTCACAGCTTCGAAGGGGTCGAAATATATCTTATTACCGCCTCTTTATATCCAGAATATATTTATTTGAATCATAAACATCCACAATATTAAAAATAAACAAATTCGAAACACGCGCCCGTTCGAAAATGGAACGCGCTTTTGTGTTTCTTATCTGTGCAAAATAAAATATTATCAATTATTTACAAATCACAAGAAAGTATTAAAATTTTGCTACAATATTCATTAATTGAGCATTCCATTTGAAAAAAAATATTTTAACATGATACATGGAGAATACAGAACAAAGAGGTATAAACGAGGATGCAAGAAAAAAATATCATTGTTAAAAATTGGCAGAACAAAATAATGAAAAAACAGAATACAAACAAAACGGAATACTGAGAGAAAAAAATACATACAATTGAGAATACAGAATAAGCACAAAAATTAACACGGACAACACAGAACACTTCTACAAATCTAAAAGCAGAGAAAACAGAATAATAATAAATGAGCAATCTGAACAGATAAAATTGGGAACTAAGGCAATACAGAATAAGCGTAAATTTGAACATGGGCGTAAACAAATTATGAAAAAGCAGACTAAGAACAAAACACACACAACTAACTGATAATGAAGGTAAAACATAATAAGCCCAAAAATTAAGACGATCAAAACAGAACAGGTATAAATGAGAATGCAAGAATAAAAGATTAGTGATTAAACAGAACAAACACAAATTTGAAAGCAGACAAAACAGAATAAGTGCAAATTTAAACATCGACACAATAATGAAAAAGCAGACTAAGACCAAACACATACAATTGAAAATACAGGTAAAACAGAATAAGCACAAAAATTACCACGAACAAAACAGAACAGTAATAAATGAGAATGCAAGAGTAAAAAAAAGATCAGCGATAAAACAGAACCAACACAAATCTGAAAGCAGACAAAACAGAATAATAATAAAAAATTGAACTAGGACTAAACAAAATACTGACAAAACAGAATTAGAAATAATACAAACTGATAAATGGTTGTGATAAATGGGAATACATTATAATATCACTATGACTATCAGCAAGACTGTTAGTATTTTCAATGTTCTGTTATGTCTGTGTTGTAAAGCCTGCACTATTTTGTCAGTATTAAGTTCTTTCTGTAAAGAATGTTTTGTTCTGTCCTCGATCGAAAACACATTAAAGGCGATTATTAACCCATCGAGATAAAACAGAACAAACACAAATCTAATAGCAAAAAAAACAGAAATTGGACAAAACGAATTAATACAAACTGATAAAGCGCTATCTGTACAGCGCAGATATGTATTTATGCACTTCCAGCTGGCCGCTAAGAGCTACCGCGAACAGCCACGGCGGAACAACTCCCTGATCCCGCGTCCTTTTACTGTCACTTGAGTCTCGGACGAGATGCTCACCACACGTGACACTGCTTTGTATATTTAACCTCCAAATAAACACACTGGCCAGTGACTCTCATCTTTCATTTCAACACTCACTCCTGCACTCACTGCACTACATCGGACCCACAATCATGGGGGCAACTACTCGTTCCCCATACTGATAAAACATAGTTGTGATAAATGATAACACAATACAATTATCATATTGGCATTCATTTTATCGCCACCATCAGCTATCACTATCAGCAAGACTTTTAGTATTTTCAATGTTCTGTTATGTCTGTGTTGTATAAGCGTAATATAAAAACATAAAAAAATTGCCCGCTCTATTTTGTCAGTATTAAGTTCTTTCTGTAAAGAACGTTTTATTCTGTCCTCGATCGAAAACACATTAAAGGCGATTATTAAGCCATCGAGATAAAAGTAATACGCTCGTTGTTTTAGTTATTCGAAAGATAAAAGAAGATGCCGAAATAACGTGGGACGGTGGACGAAAAACGAGGCGTGGAAAATCACACAAACAAAAAACAAAAATGTCGCGCCGCGTTCGATTAAAAAACGCGTTCGGAATTTGAATATTCAAAATTGGAAACGGTTCTGTGTGTTTCACGCCTCTTTTTGTACAAATAAATTAATTGAATAAAATGTGTGAACAAAAAAAATAAATATATATATATATATGTGTTTGCGTCGTCGTGGTGGATTTACAAATGGGGTTACAAAGTAGGTTTGTCCAGGATTTGTCCGTCGAGGGAGTCCCAGGGCATGAATATAAAATATGATATATCTGATCTATTTGTACCCTACCGCATCGAATTATGCTTATTGAATCGATACACGCACGCGGCGGGATAGGCGTTGAGATTACTATCTCTGTTTGTGATGTAACTATCGCTGGTTAAATCGGCTCTTAATGCGGTCACCGAACACCGAAGCTTAAATGATAACATCGCGGCCATTGTTACAATAATAGAGGCGTTACATTCGCTAATCCGACCAAATGTATCATCTTAAAAGCTTCTCTTACACACTGCAATCTCTCATAATATATATATATATATATATATATATAAATATATACCTTATATATATATATATATATATATATATATATATATATATATATATATATATATATATATATATATATTATACGGATCTTTCAACCATCAGTGTTACCAGGTGGAAGAATAATATTTCATGTAATTATTTTACTACAATTAATACATATCTAAAATCTCGAAACGGCTATTTTAAATTACCCTAGTAATATAATATATAAAATTGTCTATCTGTGTGTATGTTATATGTATGTATGTATGTCTGTCTGTCTGTACGGGTCAATCTTTCAACCATCCTCAGCGTATACAGAGTCGCTATATACAGAAAAATAGTCCTTAATATATCAGGGTACAAGCATTAAAATTCTGTGTGCTCTTAAGTCTTTATGGAACTGAGCCATATATTCAAAATAGAATAGAATATTTGGTAGTGAGACTGCATTTAAATTTGTTGATTATTGAAGATATGCGAAAGTAGCCCTTAATATGTATCGAATACCTTCGAGATATCGTATACTTTCGTTTGAAATATGTTTGCTGTCAGTATTGTTCCTAATGTATGAAACGTAAAAAAATGTTGATTTTAAATCTTTATTTAAACTATTAAATGGGAATTTTTCTAAATAGTAAAATAGTCCTATTTGACCGACAACTAATGTAGATTCATCCATTATCTATAACACGTTTCATGTCTCTGTCAATAGAAGGTAGTTAATCGTAAACTGATATATTTTATAAATAATATTCAAGCAGAGTGACACATGACAGGCTGCGTATACTTTTCCACGTTCATAATTTATTTTCACACAATGTACATAGTATTTTCAAATGTTTTTTAATATGAATTTAATCCTCTATTGTTGGGCTATTAATGTGTGTATATATTAATTTGTGTGTGATTGTTAATGTTGAACAGGATCGATGGTTTGTAAGGTGCAGTGGTATAATAATTAGAATGGCGTCGTCCAAAATAGGGTCTCCCATATGAAAAGACATCATCTGCCGGTGTAATCATATATTTGATAATACACTACCGTCACGACCATCCACTATATTTTATTAAGGTTCGATTCCCAGCTCATCATCTTGCTCAATCAAATAAAATAACAACTATAACCATTATGACGCATAATCACATATCACATCCACACACATTGCCACATTCGGATTAAACGATAACGACGATTAATCCGGTCAACCCTACTGGCCGGGATGTGAACCTGACACTGTATGCATGTCGGATTGGACAACTGGGCGTATCATTTATCTGGGAATTTTAAAATATAATAAAAGTATGTGTCAACGGTATGAAAATCTCATTAATACTACATATACCAATAGTTTTTATTTTTTTTAACAAATTATTCAATGGATCCGGGTTGAATTTAAATTAATATATAAATAACCCATTATCAGGCTTCATATTGGATATTTTTTTAAATTAAAATATTTATAAATGCGGCTGTAGGATAATCTCAAGTATTCAAAAATATATATATTATCATCAAATAGCATTATTTAGGTATATAATAATATAATTTTAAACAAATAATATTAAAATTATTTAAAAAATTAAACCAAGATTTTATAAATATATAATTTTATTATTTATTTAATCCGTTAAATTCACAATTATAATAAAAACATTCAAAAGTATGTGTAAATAGTACCTTTATAAACTCCATTCATACAAATTAGTACCAATAATTTTATTTTTTTAACAAATAATCGTTGAATACGGGTTAAATTTTAAATCTATGAATAAAATCTAAAAATCTGGATTTATAATGAATGTTTTTTTAAATCAAAATATTCATAAATGCGCTGTAGGACAATCTCAAGTATTGAAAAGTATATCATTTATCATCAAATAAGAATATTTTATTATATAATAGTATGAATATTAAAATTATTTAAACGATTGATCGAGGATTACAATAAATATGTATATTATTTTTTATTCAATAATCCTTTAAATTCATATTTAAAATGAAAAAAATAAAAAGCATATGACAATGGAGTAAAAATAATCTTCATATAATTCGTACCCATAATATATATTTTTAAGTTACATGTTGGGTAAATTTGGGGAAAATTTAAATGATTATATCATTTACAAATAAACAGTCTTTATATTGCATATTTTTTAAAATTGAAATATTCATAAATGCGGCTGTACGAAAATCGTAAGTATTGAAAAATATATAAACTATCGCATACAAGTACAAACAAATACAAGTATTTTATTATATAACAATATAAATTTAACACAAATAATATTAAAATTATTTCATCGTTTAATCGAAAATTCAATACATATATTTTTTCATATTAAATTCATCTGTTAAATTATAATAAATAAAAAGTGTGTGTAAATCGTATAAAAATCTCATTCATACGAATCATACCAATGATTTTATTTTTTTAACAAATTATTCGATATTATCAATATCGAAAATTATCAATAATCTGGCTTTTTTACTATAGAAGTAATGTTTATATAAAATATTATTTTTCCATCTGTTAACACTGCCTGTCATGCGTCACTCCGTTTGAATATTATTTATAAAATATAACAGTTTACTATTAAATACCTTGTGTTATAGATAATGGATGAATCTACATTAGTTGCCGGTCAAATAGGACTATTTTACTATTTCGAAAAAGTCCCATTTAATAGGTTAAATAATGATTGAAAAGCAACATTTTTCATACATTAGGAACAATACGGATGGCAAACGAATTTGCGACGAAGCAGTACCACATCTCATACATATTAAATACTATTTTTGCATATCGCGAATAATCAACAAATATAAAAGCAGTCTCACTACCAAATATTCTATTCTATTTTGAATAAATGGCTCAGTTCCATAAAGACTTAAGAGCACACGGAATTTTAATGCTTGTACCCTGATATATTAAGGACTATTTTTCTGTATATAGCGACTCTGTATACGCTGAGGATATTTGAAAGATTGATCCGTACATACATACAGAAATACAGACATATAACATACACACACTTAGACAATTATATATATTACTAGGGTAATATTAATTGAAATTTTCAATTTGTTAATGTTTTTTTATCTTCTACTTGGTTTTTTAATAGGACGGTTATATTTGAGTATTATATTTTATATGTATATATATACTCTAAGGATTGAGGGATTGACCCGTACAGACATACAGACATGTAACATACACACAATTTGACAATTATATATATATAAATTATATTATATTATACTATCTAATTTTTTTAAATAGAATATTGCCTTCACACAATCCCACGTTTGCGAATTTAAGCCTTATCGCATATAACACAAATCATAGTGATTGTAAACGACTATGATGTATTTATAAGAATGCATTAAGGGCGATTTTCGCTTGTTATTAGTATAATAATAGTGGTATTGTGTTACAATATACCGGATGCCCCAATTATCGTGTACAATAAAAACGAAATAATAATGAAAGCATATGAAATTATACTTGAGCGAGCAGCTCAACTAAATGACACGACTTATACAGCCTTCCCGAATATACACCAGGGGTTGTCAACCATTAACAGAAGCCTCACTATCTTCAGGTTGTGCTTGTTAGTCTACAACTACTTGACGAACCCTGGCTGTGTGTGTTCGATTGAGAGAATTAGAGCCGCGCGTAATGGCGGCCAACAGGCGGCCATCTTGTATTCCTTGGACCTCTCAACATTGTCACTATTATAAAGTGACATTTAATATTGACCAGGTAGACAACCTTTTCAGAATAATATACACAATTATACTGTAAGCATATCTTCAGTTATATTTCACAGTAAAATGGGTAAATGCATTGTTACTACATGTCATATGGACTCAAACATACTTACTTTTTACCAAACACTACTTCTTTAATCAAAATATTGTCACAGCCACTCTCAGTGGTCACTAGAAATGTGTTGAGTGAGGGAGACACACTTATGCCATTATCGAATAGAAGAGAAGAGTGCAACAATACACGGGCTATAGAAAATTACACGAATTATGTATATGCAATGCGATATCTAATGTTTATATCAATGAATACCTTATAATTATGGTTGTACAACGAATGTTAATAATGCACGTGTTCCATGTTTTTATAGACTACTTTTTAACATGTTTCAATGAATATGCAATGCGATATCTAATGTTTATATCAATGAATACCTTATAATTATGGTTGTACAACGAATGTTAATAGTTTTTGTCAATAAGACACAGGTGCGTTTTTATGGTAGGAAAGCATTTTATTTATATCTTACCATTTCAACCAATACAATGCTTTCCCGCCCGAAAAGCGCACGTGTTCCATGTTTGCAAACGTCTTAAATACATCTAGGCTCAGTTTTTACCAAAGACTACTTCTTTAACATGTTTACAGTATTGTCACAACCACTCTCAGTGGGCACTAGAAATGTATTGAGTGAGGGAGACACACTTATGCCTTACATATCTATGTATTATACTAAATATTGTATATTTTTCAATACTTATGATTTTCCTACAGTCGCATTTATTAATATTTCAATTTTAAATAATAACCAGTATGGAGCCAGATTATTAATTGGAGTTTTAATTGCCAAATAATTGTCACAACCACTCTCAGTGGTCACTAGAAATGTGTTGAGTGAGGGAGACACACTTATGTCTTACATATCTATGGTTTACACTGAAAATATTATATTTTTCAATACTTATGATTTTCCTACAGACGCATTTATTAATATTTTTATTTTAAACAACCATTATAAAGCCAAATTATTAATAATTTAAATTAGTATGAAGGATTTATTCCTTAACACATACTTTTGAATGTTTTTATAATAAATGTAAATTTTCAGGTTTAATTGAATAAAAAATCAATACATCATGTATTTAATCGATAAAATAATTTTAATATTACATATTTAAAACAAATTCTTTTAGATAATAATAAACTTATTTTTTTTATTTATTATTAGAATTTTAAACAATATCCAGTATAAAGGATTTGTTCAATATTTAATGTGTTTGTTATAAATGTTAATTTCCGGGATTAATTGAATAAAAATTAATACAGATATTCAATCCTCAATTATTCATTGAAATAATTAATTATTATTCGATTAAATCTCATGTTTTTCAAAAAAATATAATTCATATTTAATGAAAATTATATAATTTTCAATGCTTAAGAGTTTCTCACAGCTACATTTATAAATATAATAATTTAAGTGTAATTCATCGAATAATTTGTTTAAAAAAAATCATTAGTATAATTAATATGAATAATATTTTTACTCCATTGTCACATATTTTTTAATGTTTTTATTATAAATGTGAATAACCAGGATTTAATGAATAAAAAAATTATAAATATATTTAATCGTTGATTAATAATTTAAATAATTGAAATATTATTTGTTTAAAATTTATACTATTATATAATAATATACATGTATGTATGAATATAATGAGAATTTATATATATTTCATGATTTTCCCACAACCACATTTATGAATATTTTAATTTAAAAAAATATCTTATATAAAGCCCGATTATTGATAATTTATATAATTATTTAAATTTAACCCGTATTCATCGAATAATTTGTTTTAAAAAAAAAAACATTTGGTATGAAGGATGTTTTTATACCATTACACATACTTTTGAGTGTTTTTTGGTCTAAATTATTTTAGTATCACTTGTTTAAAACTAATGCTTTTAAATTATTAAATAACTCATATCTAATGATAATTATATTTTCCTACAGTCGCATTTTTTTTATTTTAAACAATAACCAGTATAAAGGCATATTATTAATGATTAAAATTAATATGAAGGATTTATTCCGTGACACATACTTTTGAATGTTTTTATAATAAATGTGAATAATAAAAGTATTTTAATTTTAAAATATAATCGATATAAAGCCAGATTGTTGCTTATTTATATAATAATTTAAATTTAACTCGTGTACATCGATTAATTTGTTTAAAAAATAAAATAAATAGTATGAAGGATATATTGGTATTGTATTGATATACCTACGTACTTTTCAGTGGTTTTTTTTATACTTTTTATAATTCCCGTATTAATTTTATACAAAAATATAATAATATATTGTCATTTGACTGGATTATTATGGAATTACATTGTGTTTTTATCGATTTAACATTAAATAAGTGACTTTTTGTCAGCGGCGGGCGGTGATTAATATCAATTATATTTTAGATACATAATGTCCCTTCACAAAATAACATGTGTAGTTGACATTCGTTCACCCAAATTAGGTATTTTTTCAAAATTGTCCTTGTGTATCCAAATTATATGGTATTGAAGGGCCTCAGGGGCCCATTAGATAGTAGGCGGGGCCAACCTTTCCCAATGAAACTCCATTCAATAATAAATAATACAATTCATTTCATACTATGCTCATAAAAAACAATATTCCATATTATACTATCAACCCTTGAATGACCAATCACGGCCGTTGATAAACAAACATAAGGTGTATTTGTCATATTCATATGTTAAATACTTTAATTGCATCATAAATCTGCAGTCTTGTTAAAAATAATTAAATATGTTCCATGTGACATTTCCGGCATTATAATAGTGTGTTAGTGAGTCGGGTGTGCACGAATAGACAAACATATGTAAACAATTACAGTGTTGCCACACTCAGAGTCGTCTACTTGGTCCGACATCTTTATAATTATACATGCATATGTCAGTGGTGTAATTTTGATTAAATGGATTTCTAATGGTATGAGAGTATGCTAGTGAGTCGTGTGTGTACGAATAGGCTACCATATGTAAACAATTAGAGTGTTGTCACACTCAGACTCGTGCACTCGGTCTGACATCTTTATATTTATACATGCATATATCGGTGGTGTGGGATAAAATCCTAACACTTTGATTACATGGATTTCTAATAGTATGAGAGTGTGCTAGTGAGTCGTGTGTGTACGAATAGACTAATATATGTAAACAATAAGAGTGTTGCCGTACTGAGAGGCGTCTACTTGGTTCGACATCTTTATATTTATACATGCATATATCGGTGGTGTCGGATGAAATTATAACATTTTGATTACATGGATTTCTAATAGTATGAGAGTGTGTGTACGAATAGCCTACCATATTAAATCAATTACAGTATTGCCACTACTCAGACTCGTCTACTTGGTACGACATCTTGATATTTATACATGCATATATCGGTGGTATTGGATGAAATAATACATTTTTTATTCATATATTATGTATTTCTTGCAAAAACCCACCACAATATAAAAGTGTAACGAGAGTGTGTTAGTGAGTCGTGTATATACGAATAGCCTAGAGCTTGATAGTATTGGTGTAAACGCATACGCACCGCACGCACACACTCCCATTACACGAATATAATATTGGATAGGGCCGTTAAAGCGCACGATGGATTTAGTGTTGCCATTGTAGGAATATAATTATTTATAAATGACAGTTTGTAGGAGGCTAGAGTATAATTATTAGAGGTTCGCGGAATGAACGACCGCAAGTTCCGAGAACATCCCTAATATAATATTATCAATGAATGATACATTTCATTCATAAGTCCGACGGCGCCTGTAATAATTGAATGGGTCGGATAATCGAGGCAGTTTCGGATTATCGAGTCACGATTTTTAATATAGTATGAATTGAATGACGGCGCCCAAATAGAATATGTAAATAATAGCTGATGTGGTAAGAGGCCGGCTTAGTAATAATGAGTTCGTAACGAATTGTTCATATCCGGCGGGTATTATGGTCGAAAATGGCATTTTGCGGTCATTCTGTTTCCCTTCTATTATAATCATTGTCAAAGGATAATTGGCTCTGCCCGAATTCACAATAATGCGCCCTAATGGTTTATCATTACGCTCACTTACTAATATTCGTATATATTTTTTGTTTTAGACGGTCGCGGGTGCGGGTGCGCATACCTGTGGTAGCCAAATGGTGGATTCCCCGCTGTGAACACGCATCGAATACTAATTGACAATGGTTGGATGTTCTTTGTTGGCTTCAATGCCGACAGATATTACTGGAAACATCTGTTACGAGTCCAATTAATTGATTTCAACACGTTCACGGCCAGGAAATTATACCTGCCCGAGACAAAGCCACTATATGTATATAAATAAATCGAACGACTCATGGAACGGAATCATTCTGGCGATTATAACAGACAGGAAGATGGCATAGAATAGTATTAAGAATAGCAACATGAATGGAAAGAGACAGAGAGCCAAGGAAATCAACGAGAACAGAAGGTGATGAGGATATTAAGGAAATACTCAAGCGAAGAACAAAAGATGAAACAAAACATAAATTTGAGACTAGAAAAATGCAAGGAAAGAGAAAAAAGAGCTAGATTTTTTAATAAAAAATAAATCACAGTATAACAGAAGCTTAGACGGATATTAAGGAAATCCACAAGAGAAGTTGAAATAAAAATAAATTATAGATTAGTGTAAGGAAAGAGAGAAAATAACAATGTTTTTTAATGAAGGAAATACACAAGCGAGGAACAAAAGTCGAAATAAAAAATAGATTCAAGACTAGTAAAATCTAAGGAAAGGGAAATCAACGCAAGGAAAACTATAAAAATTCTTATTACAGACAAATCATCCAAAGACACACAAGAGAATTTGAAACGCAAAATAACTTTTAGACTAGCAAAATGTAAGGAATGAAAGAAAACAGCAAGGAAATTAACGACAAGGTTTTCTAATAGAGATAAATAACCCAAGCCAGGAGGTAAAACGGATATTCAGGAAACCCACAAGAGAAGTTGAAACAAAATATAATTTTTAGACTAGCAAAGTGTAAGGAAAGAAAGAAAACAGCAAGGAAAACTACATCAAGAGAGATTCTCAATAGAGAGAAATCACTCGGAAACAGAAGTTAAAATGGATATTACGGAAATACACAAGCAAAAAAGATTTTTTAATAGAAACAAATCACCCAAAACAGACGGTAAAATGAATATTAAGAAAATCCACAAGAGAAGAACAAAAAAGAAAGTTAAGACTAGCAAAATTTATGGAAAGAGAAAGACAGCAAGGAAACCAAAAATAGGATATCTGAAATCACCTGGAATAAAAAGGTAAAACGAACAGAACAAAAGATGAAAGATAAGGAGAGAAAGAACTACAAAGAAAACAACAACAAGATTTTTTAATAGAGATAAATCACCCATTACATAGAGATGAAATAAAAAATAGATTTAAGACCAGCAAAATGTAAGGAAAGAGAAAAAATGACAAGGAAAACCACATTCAAATTTTTCAATAAAACAAATTACCCGAAGAGAGAAGTAAAAATGAATATTAAGAAACCCAAAAGAGAAAAAGAAGAAAGAAGTGGAAAGTTTGAAAAAGGCAAAGCACAAGTGCATAAACAAAACAATGCAATTCTTTTTAAAAAAATCCATAAGAAAATATAGTCTCACTAATTCTTTTAAAAAAAATATCCAGCAATGGGAATAATTTTAAATAGGGATAAATTGAGTTAAACAAAAACGCAGATGCGCAGTCGGGCTGTTGGATTTATATGGAAAGCCGACGAAATGTTGAAAAGAGAGTCAGGTAGTTTAGTAATTTAGTTTAGTAATTTAGTTTATAATATAGTTTAAGGCGAGTCCCGCTGTGATTGTATTATTGTTCGGAAGCTGAATACTTTGTATGCTCCTAATCGAATTATTATATTATACATTAAAGAAACGCCCGATACTCTCAATCATCAATCTATTTTAGACACAGCCCTCGATCCATCGTTTATTTTTAATATCACATCCTATTGTTCACGAATCTGGCCTTTGTCTGCGTTTATTCGATCGATCGAATTATCGTATTTATCGTTCGTTTGATGTGATTTTAATGTTGAAAATACATTTATTATGAAGCATATATACATATATTGCAAAATATTATTCACCTTTTGTATTGTATTATTTAATAATCGATTTATTTTCAATAGTTCGTATATTAAGCTATGATTTAAAGTAGATTTTATAAATATTCAATCTATCGTTTTGCGGTATTCATCGTTCAATTGTCATAATGTATCAATTATAAATTTAAAGCTTCTTAAATACATATTTTACTTGATTTATTGTTTATTTTTTGTACATAAAATTATCTATTAATAAAAGAATTATTTTAGAAATTTAAAAAAATCCTCGATCTATCGTTTTGCAGTATTCATCATTCAATTGTCACAATGTATTATTTGTATTTGGTTTTTTAAATATTGTTTTACATAATCTAAAAATAATATTATATATTTTTATAATTATCTGAATCCATCGTTTTTTTTATTTATCGTTCAATTATCACAATGTATAATTTATATTTTAAATATTATTCTCGATTTATCGTAAATTTTTTGTACACAAAATAAGTTTTAAGTAATGTTAGTATTGTTTTATATTTAAAAAAAATACCTCAATCAATCGCTTTGTGATATTTATCGTTCAATTGTCACAATGTAAATTTATATTTTATTTTTTATATATTGTTCTCGATTTATATGTAGTTTATTTTTTATGCACCAAATAATTATTACATAATCTAAAAATAATATTATATATTTTTAAAATTACCTGAATCCATCGTTTTGTGATATTCATCGTTCAATTATCACAGTGTATAATTTATATTTTATTTTTTAAATATTCTTATCGATTCATCGTTTATTTTTTGTATCCTAAATAATTATTACATAATCTAAAAATAATTTAACATATTTTAAAAATTTCCTCAATCTACCGTTTTGCGGTATTCATCGTTCAAATATTGACAATAAATAATTTATTTAAGGAATTTCAAGACCTTTTTAAATTATTTTTTTACTCCATCGTTAATATTTTGTACACCAAAAAATTAACGATGAATGTAATAATAATTTTAGACACCTTTAAAATAACCTTTAAAATATATCGTTTTTGCGATTTTATCGATCAATTGTGAATTTATATTAACAATGTATAATTTATATTATATTTTTTATATATTGTTCTCGATTTATAGTTTATTTTTTGTGCACCAAATAAATATTACGCAATCTAAAAATAATATAATATATATTAAATATTCCCTTAATTTATCATTTTGCGGTATTCATCGTTCAATTGTGACAATATATAATTTATTTAAGACCTTTTAAATTATTTCTTCATTCCATCGTTAATATTTATTAATGAATTTAATCATAATTTAAACATTTCACTCAATTTATCTTTGATTTCTTACACACTCTATTATGTGTAATTAATCCAAGTATTATTTTAGATATTCAAAAAAAAAAATCCTCGATATATGCGATTTTTATCGTTCAATTGAGACAATGAATAGGATGATGTCGTATATGTATATATTAAATTATATATAAAAAATAATATGTGTTGTTAATGTTGTTCCCACAGTGTATTATATAGTTATAATTATTAGGGGCACTTAATTATTATAATAATATTAAGTGTTGCCCCCCGTCGTGGACCAATTCATCAATCACTCGATTCAAAGGCGATCGCCGAACAACACGGGAAGCCTTATTTATTAATTATTTATTATACTATTATACTACTATTATAATAGTCAGCCCGACGCTTATTATTACTGACCACCGAATATTCTCATCCAATCTTGACACTACTCAATACATTATTATCTCAACACTGGCAACACTGAATACTTGGCTGAAGGCACTCGTATGTAATTGTGCCGAATAAACGATAAATACGATCAAACGATGAATCCGGGTGACTTAAAAACTATTGTAAATTATAGCCAAATAACCTATCAACATGTTTATTTATATAAATATGTAAATAATAAACAAGTCATACAATTACATATGAATTATAAAATATTTGACATATGTTCTTGGATGGATTGTATCGAATAAACGATAAATACGGTCAAACGATGAATCCGGGTGGTTTGATAAATAATCCAAATTATATTTAAACGTGTGTATTGGTAAAAACTCAACAATAGATTCAGATATATCAAAAAGTCATATAATTTTATTTAATTATAAAATATTTAACATATGTTCTTGGCTGGATTGTGTCGAATAAACGATAAATACGGTCAAACGATGAATCCGGATGGTTTAAAAACTATTGTAAATTATACTTAAATAACCATTTCACGAATTATTGTTAAAAAAAGAAACAATAGATCTAGATAAATAATAAAAAAATCAAACAATTGTATGTAGAAAAATTATAAGTATAATAAATACATACATCTGTTTTTGGCTGTATTGTATCGAATAAACGATAAATACGGTCAAACGATGAATCCGGGTGGTTTAATAAATATTCAAAACAACACCTAAATAATTTCTTAACGTGTTTATTAGTTAAGTCATACAATTACATATAAATTATAAAATATTTAACATATGTTCTTGGATGGATTGTGTGGAATAAACGATAAATACGGTCAAACGATGAATCCAGATGGTTTGGTAATACTTAAATAATATCTTAAATAACTTGTTAACATGTTTATTTATAAAAAACTGAAACAATACATTCAGACAAATAAAAAATTATACAATTACTTATTATAAAATATTTAACATATGTTCTTAGTTGGATTGTGTCGAATAAACGAGATGGAAATAACCAACGATGAATCGAAAGATTTTAAAAGTAATAAAATTTAATTGTATGAATATTGAAAAAATAAATATTACTTGAATTAATGAAAAATGCGGTCAAACGATCAATCGAGGTGCATTAAAAATTATAATAAATAGACTGTTAATTTAATAATATATTAAAAATAACCAACGATAAATGGAGTTATATATTTTATAAAAAAAAAACGTATATTGTGTAGAATTATTTCTAATAAATGATAAATGCGGTCAAACGATGAATCGAAGTGGTTTAAAAATTCTCAAAATTCTTTTCATTATATTGCTATTTTAAAAACAAACCATAGATCGAGGGAAATATTTAAAAATCATTAGTAAAATCTACTTAGATAACCTTTTAATGTGATACAAAATAAACATAACATTCAGATGAATAAAAAAGTAATATAATTATGTAACATTTAACATAATATGCCTGGATGGATTGTATTTAATAAACGATAAATACGGTCAAACGATGAATCGGAGATGATTTAAAAGTGTTGAAAATTATTCTTAGATAAAATTTCAATGTATGAATATTGACAAAATATACGATAGATCGAGGCAAATATATATATAAACATATTATTAACCTTCAAATTTGTAAATGGGTTTTTATTTTTTTTCCCATTCTTCTATAATTAAATACTATTACTCATGTCAAATTTAAATAAAACATTCTCATGTTAGTTATAGGTAAAAGATGTAACCACTCTGTACACCTAAGTCTATTTCCAAAGATGTATTGTTGTATCAATCAATGTAAAAACTTATGCATAATAAAGAAATTGTAATATATATATATATAAAAAAAATCACCAAATTATATTGTGTTTAGAATTGTTTCGAATAATCGATAAATGTGGTCAAACGATGAATCCGGGTAGTTAAAAAATCATTTAGATAACCTTTTAATATGAAAAATAAACAATAAATCAAACCGCATATAAGTATAAAAAAATACATTATATTTTTTATTGGCCTCTTGTACACTTGCATACCTATTTCTATTAAATATTTATTTAAAAAAAATAAATAAAAATTGTCGGCTTGTATACTGATTCTAATTTATTTATTAATTACATACAATATATATACATACATAATATATATATAGAAAGATATATATATATATATATATATATATATATATATATATATATATATATATATATATATATGTATATGTATATATATATATATATATATATATATATATATATATATATATATATATATATATATATATATATATATATATATATGTATGTATATATATATATGTAGGTGTACGAGGATCCAATTTACTAGTTTGTTTTATTTTACGGCCATTGATGAAATGTCGTTTTTATGAATGGCGCCAGGAACAGGTAAGAATGATCAGACACTTTAATGTGTGGGCGAACACATTTACCCGGATCAATCGTATAAAAAATATATCATGGGAACTAATTGATTCACTTACAAGTGTTTCTATTCCATAAATACGGCTAAGAACGATCCATCCGGACAATTCATTATGTGGCGATTTATTTGTTTTTTAATAAATTATATTATACTATATAGAAAAGTGTACGTATACCTAATACCGAGCTTTTTTTGGTAAGCACGTATTATTTTTATTATTTAATTAATACGCGATAAAACGATCCATGCGGGTTTTCCAAAAAATACAAAATAATTTATCAGAAATCTGACAATTTTTTAATATTAAAATATTTTTGATTTAGTAGAATATTATTTATGAAAAATTAAATTAAGTATAGAAAAGTATACGTATAATATTTATGTTGAGCGTTTTTGGTAGAGTACATATATTTTTAATATTTAATTAATACGCGATAAAACGATCCATGCGGGTTTTCCAAAAAATACAAAATAATTTATCAGAAATCTGACAATTTTTTAATATTAAAATATTTTTGATTTAGTAGAATATTATTTATGAAAAATTAAATTAAGTATAGAAAAGTATACGTATAATATTTATGTTGAGCGTTTTTGGTAGATTACATATATTTTTAACGGTGAAAACAATACAAAAAATACAAAATAATTTATCATGAGCCTTGCAATTTAATTACTGTTAAAAATTTAAACACCTACTCATAAAATATTGTAAATGAATATTGTAAACGATCAATGCGGGTTTTAAAATGATATAAAATAATTTATTAGATATCTGGAAATTTATCAATAAAATATTGTATTATACATAATAATAGATTCTATTAAAAAATATATAGAAATATATATAGAAAAGTATATGTGTAATATCGAGCTTTTTGAGTAGGTGTATTTTTAATATTTTAAACGATCAATGCGGGTTTTAAAATGATATGAAATAATTTATAAGATATCTGGAAATTCACGTAATTAATTATATTTTTAATTTATTAATAAAAGTTATAATAAAAATAAAATTATATATAGAAAAGTATATGCATGTAGAATATCAAGCCTTTTGTCGACGTGTAATTTTATTATTTTTAATTTAAAAAAATACATATAGGGTTTTTTAAATACCATAAAACAGTTCATCAAAAATCTGGCAATTTATTAATTTAATAATATTTTAAATTTATTAATAAATTCTATAATAAAAATGAAATTATACATAGAAAAGTATATGTACTTGGAAGGTAAGATAGAGGTGTTTGTTTGCTTGTGCGCGTGTCTTAAGTTAGACATTTCCTCTACAGATATAAGAAATAAAGAGTAAGTTCGGTCCAGTCGATGATAAGCATTATTAATACCGCATTTATCGTTGGTATTCGGTTATCTGTTGTGTGAAGGTGTCCGTGTGATGAATGGACTCCGTTTATACGGTCCTTGTAACACGGCTTGTAACTCTTATCTCGATACCTGGCCTCGTGGAACTATATTTAGATAATAAATACTATATTCGATCAATGCGGGTTTATATTAGGACACATTCATCGTTGCCATACACACACATCGATTGTTGTTTACCCGTATTCGTGGAATACTGCACCTTAAAAGACACACGCCTATAACGATTAACGCATATATTTCAACAAACAATTCCATATTTTTAATAAAATTTTAAACAAATTACAAATAAAAATTAATATGAATTATTGACATATAACTAATAAATAGTCCAATATATTCAAAAATTCCGCATCGATAGTTGTTTACCCGTATTCGTGGAATATTGCACCTTAAAAGAGACGCTTATTGTTATTAAAGCGTATATTTCAACAAACAATTCCACTCTTTTAATAAAATTTTAAACAAACTACACATATTAACTTACATAAATTATTTATATATAACTAATAAATAGTCCAACATAATAAAAAATTCCGCATCGATCATTTTTTACCCGTATTCGTGGAATATTGCACCTTAAAAGACACGCTTATTATGATTAACACATATATTTCAACAGATATTCTCACATTTTTAATAAAATATTATGTAAATTATACAAATATACTAACAGATAATATTTCTATATTGTTGATAAACAATTAAATATATTTAAAAATTCCGCATCGATCGTTTTTTACCCGTATTTGTGGAATATTGCACCTTAAAAGAGACGCTTATTGTTATTAAAGCGTATATTTCAACAAACAATTCCACTCTTTTAATAAAATTTTAAACAAACTACACATATTAATTTACATAAATTATTTATATATAACTAATAAATAGTTCAACATAATAAAAAATTCCGCATCGATCATTTTTTACCCGTATTCGTGGAATATTGCACCTTAAAAGACACGCTTATTATGATTAACACATATATTTCAACAGATATTCTCACATTTTTAATAAAATATTATGTAAATTATACAAATATACAAACAGATATTATTTCTATATTGGTGATAAACAATTAAATATATTTAAAAATTCTCACATTTTTAATAAAATATTATGTAAATTATACAAATATACAAACAGATATTATTTCTATATTGGTGATAAACAATTAAATATATTTAAAAATTCCGCATCGATCGTTTTTTACCCGTATTCGTGGAATATTGCACCTTAAAAGACACGCTTATTGTTATTAAAGCGTATATTTCAACAAACAATTCCACATTTTTAATAAAATTTTAAACAAATTACACATAATAACTTACATAAATTATTAATATATAATAACTAATAAACAGTCCAAGATAATAAAAAAATCCGCATCGACAGTTGTTTACCCGTATTCGTGGAATATTGCACCTTAAAAGACACGCTTATTGTTATTAAAGCGTATATTTCAACAAACAATTCCACATTTTTAATAAAATTTTAAACAAACTACACATATTAACTTACATAAATTATTAATATATAACTAATAAACAGTCCAAGATAATAAAAAAATCCGCATCGACAGTTGTTTACCCGTATTCGTGGAATATTGCACCTTAAAAGACACGCTTATTATGATTAACGCATATATTTCAACAAACAATTCCATATTTTTAATAAAATTTTAAACAAATTACAAATAAAAATTAATATGAATTATTGACATATAACTAATAAATAGTCCAATATATTCAAAAATTCCGCATCGATAGTTGTTTACCCGTATTCGTGGAATATTGCACCTTAAAAGAGACGCTTATTGTTATTAAAGCGTATATTTCAACAAACAATTCCACTCTTTTAATAAAATTTTAAACAAACTACACATATTAACTTACATAAATTATTTATATATAACTAATAAATAGTCCAACATAATAAAAAATTCCGCATCGATCGTTTTTTACCCGAATTTGTGGAATATTGCACCTTAAAAGACACGCTTATTGTGATTAACGCATATATTTCAACAAATCATTCCACATTTTTTATAAAATATAATGTAAACTACATAAATTATCTCATTTTCATTATTGGTAAGTAACATATAATTATTTTAACATGTTTTAAAAGTCCGTATCGATCGCTGTTTACCCGTATTCATGGGATATTGAACCTATTACATTCCACATTATTAATAAAATATTACAAACATATTATGTACTTTAATAATTTATTAAAAATCCCATTTTTATAATTTGACTATATTTATGTAATTTTAAACTACGTTAAAATCGGAAAAATATTCTCTATGTATTAAAAATATATGAGTGAGTAGTCAATACATAATATATTTAGTTTTTCTATGCAAATTTATACATTTTTATCATATTTATTTTAAAATTGCTTGTATTAATAAATAAAATATATGTTTTAATAGTTGATTCATTATTTTATATGATATTTATGAATTGTTTAAAGAATTTGCAAAAATCCATTTGTGTAAATGTTGTGCTTGCAGTTTAATACGTACACATATTTTTTTATGAAAGAGTATATTTATAAAATAAATGTTAGTTTTAATAATTTATTTGAATGAGCAGATAGTTGTTTGTGTTATTTATATTTAAAAAAAATTATGTATTTCATTTTTTTTATATGTCAAATATTGGCGCAAGGTTTTATTTATTTATTTACGCTCCGAAGAGCTTTTTTATTTTTAGAAAGGGTCTTTTTGAGAGGGTTTTTATACACAACAACGTGATAATTGTCTGTCGGTGATCTTAACTATTACTAGTTACACAGATCACCGACTTAATAATCAGTATATACCTTACAATACAGGAAATCAGAGTAAACCGGGATCAAGACGATCGATCGGGATTTTATTAATATTATTCCCGATCTCCCAGTCGTAATAACCGATCAAATCAATTTAAAAATTCTTGAATTGAGTGGGATTCGAACCTATGACCACAGTATTTGTAGCCACGCGTCTATTTTAACGTCTGACTTTTTATTACAATAAATAACATGGAAATGTAGATTATATTTGAAAGTTATAGATTTCCTTAAGGGTGTCAAAGACTGGCGCGTCTTCTGGATTTTATTAGTTTCATTGCATGTTATGTGTAAATATGCGGTGTTTTTGGATGATATTTTATAATAATCACGACCAAGTCCGGATCTATCGTTGGGTGGTGGGTATAGTAGTGTATGAGAGTGTGTTAATGAATTTATTATTATTATTGAATGGAGGTGTAAAAGGCTGTATTATCTCGGGTCACATCCTCTCTGTTACGAGTCCTAATTGATCAGGGGTGGCAAACTTGTACTGTGGCCAATATTCACAGCCCTGGATTAATAGAATCATTTGTGGGGCTACACAAAAAGGCAATTTGTGGGGCGCCAAGCAGATAAGCGACCAGATGAAGACCTTAACAACCCTAAACAGATAAAACAGTCACCATCGATCAATGTGACACTATTCCGCCATCATTATTATATTATATAACAATACTCAGGATATCCCAAATCAATTAGCCGTGTTAATTATCACTAAATAAGATCAATCCTCCATCACCACGTACCCACACTTTTGGTGCTTGCTTTCAATTATACGTACATTCAATCGGACTTGTGCAAGTCTCAACTCTTCCAAGTCAAAAGTACTGTGTGTCTGTATTGTGAGCTCTCTTATTGGGAGTTAAAGTACGAACCAAATCACTTTGAATCACTACATATAAAAGGCTACAGTGTATGTATACTGTGTGTCAGTATTGTGAGCTCTCTTATTGGGTGTTAAAGTACGAACCAAATCACTTTGAATCACTACATATAAAAGGCTACAGTGTATGTATACTGTGTGTCAGTATTGTGAGCTCTCTTATTGGGTGTTAAAGTACGAACCAAATCACTTTGAATCACTACATATAAAAGGCCATAGTGTATGTATACTGTGTGTCTGTATTGTGAGCTCTCTTATTGGGCGTTAAAGTACGAACCAAATCACTTTGAATCACTACATATAAAAGGCCATAGTGTATGTATACTGTGTGTCTGTATTGTGAGCTCTCTTATTGGGTGTTAAAGTACGAACCAAATCACTTTGAATTACTGCATATAAAAGGCCATAGTGTATGTATACTGTGTTTTACTGTGTGTCTGTATTGTGAGCTCTCTTATTGGGCGTTAAAGTACGAACCAAATCACTTTGAATTACTACATATAAAAGGCCATAATGTATGTATTCTGTGTGTCTGTATTGTGAGCTCTCTTATAGGGCGTTAAAGTACGAACCAAATCACTTTGAATCACTACATATAAAAGGCTACAGTGTATGTAATGTTAATTGAATACAACTTGTACAAGTGCAGTGCGCTGGTAAAAGGCAGTGGTGATGAATGAAGTGTATAATAGTATGGGTGTGCAGTGTTATCCAGATAAGAGGCAGGGAGAGTGTGGGCCGCTTTACAAGGCATGCATACATACATAGTGGCCACAATAACTCACTGCGCCTCTGATAGCACCACCAGACATGCCCGCCCAATTACCACGTGCTGATACTGCTAATAATACTAACAACCACCCGCGCCATCAACGATCGATCCGGGAAAATATTATTCCTTATACATTCGATATGTTTATGTTTAAAATATATCATTTATATTGAAAGTTATACATTGATAAGACCAATGCATGAAATGCATTAAAAATAAATGAAATAGTTCACATTTGATCAATCCGGGAAATGTCAAAAAAATATTAAATGCACTTGAATAACATTTCCGTACTAAAATATATATTTTTAATACGATTCATGAATAAAAAACACATTAAATCAAAGAATTAATCATATTAAAAATATTTTGTATTCAATCGATCCGGGAAATTTAAAAAATATTTATTTCCATTTGAATGACATTCTCGTTTATTATTTATTAATTTCTATACGATCGTCGAGGGAAATATAAAATAAGATAATAAACACATAAAAAGAGTTTATTCGATCGATCCGGAAAATTAAAGAAAAATGTATAATTTATTTTGTTATGTAAAAGTGGAAAATACACTTGAAGGATATTCTTGAATTAAAATATTAATTTTAATACGATCGATGTGGGAAATATTATTTCAGGTAAAAGTCATATTTAAAATAGTTTGTATCCAATCAATCCGGGAAATAAAATAAAATATGGTTTATTTTATTATATAAAAGTTGTAAATACATAAACTTTAATTGAATTCCCGTTTAATTTAAATAAATCAGAGAATCAAAATCTATTCGATCGATTTGGGAAATAAAAAAAAAATTGTAGTATATTTTCTTACCTAAAAGTAGAAAATGCATACACTTGAATGATATTCTCATATTTAAGTATTCATGTTTATACGATCTATGTGGGAAATATAAAATCAGAGAAAAGTCATATTAAAAATAATTTCTATTCGATCTATCTGGTAAATAAAAAAAAATATATAAAAAAGGGGAAAATAAATACACTTAAATGACATTCTCGAATTGAAATATTAATTTTCATACGGTGAATGCGGGAAATGTATTTAAATAGTTCACACTCGATCGCGGGAACTATTAAAAAATTAAAGTAAAAAAATCAATCGATCAAGTGGATTGTATTTTTAAAATATAATAAATATTTTATTCAATTATTATTGATTTCTTAACATATTTTTTACAAACACTTCAAGGATTCATTGGAATATTTTGTAAATTTAAATATGATTTTTTACTTTCCCGGATAAATCAAATAAAAAATCATCACTTTCATATTACAGCCATTTTTTTAAATATATTTATTTACCCATATTCATAGAATTTAATAATAAGTTCTATGTATGTACAATAATCGAGTGTTTTTTTAGTAGAGTCCGGATTCATCGAATTGTTTTCGATTTTTTTATATTTTGATGTAATTCGCATATTGTTGGAATTTCCCGGATTAATCGAATTATTGTCTATTTTACACATTGCATTGATTGTAAAATAAATATATATATGTGGTGAAAAGGTGTGTTTATTATCGAATAAACGATGAATGCGGGTAATGGTCGAGGGGCAGGCATGTAATAAATTCGTTATCGTGTCGAATGAAATGACAACATTTAACACATTTTAAAGGTTATTCGAGATTACAAATTGGGCGAGACGAACAAATAAACAGTTAATGTGTTTTATTCATGAGCCTTTTATGGATGGGTGTGCGTTAATTTGCGATAACAGAGATGCGCATGTGAGCGTGTGGCTGGGTGGTTCAGGTGTCTGCTTATATGCATTACTATGACAGTTGACACAATATAATAAGGTTTAACTTGAACCACCCGCGCGCTAAACGTTTATAGGACAATAAATTACTGATAGTTATTCAAATTAGCTACAAGACACACATTTGTACAAAATACCCGGATTTATCGAACATCTTAAATAAAATACCCGGATTTATCGAACATCTTCAATAAAATACCCGGATTCATCGATTTTTTAAAATGATTATTTTATTCAAAAAAAAGTTTAATACAATTTAGCAAAAATATTATTGCACGATTAATAAAAAAAATATCCCAGATTTATCGATTTTTTAATAATCAAACTGTGTTTAATATATAGCCGCATTCACTGAACGTCTTCAATAAAATACCCGGATTCATCGTTTTTTATTTTAAAATGCTTAATACAATTTAGCAAAAATATTATTGCACGATTAATAAAAAAAATATCCCAGATTTATCGATTTTTTAATATTCAAACTGTGTTTAATATATACCCGCATTCACTGAACGTCTTCAATAAAATACCCGGATTCATCGTTTTTTATAATGATTATTTTATTCAAAAAAATGTTTAATACAATTTAGTACAAATATTACTGCACGATTAATAAAAAAAATATCCCGGATTTATTGATTTTTTAATAATCAAACTGTTTTTAATATATACCCGCATTCACTGAACCGTCTTCAATAAAATTCCCGGATTCATCGTTTTTTATTTAAAAATGTTTAATACAATTTAGCAAAAATATTATTGCACGATTAATAAAAAAATTAACCCGGATTTATCGATTTTTTAATAGTCAAACTGTGTTTAATATATACCCGCATTCACTGAACGTCTTCAACAAAATACCCGGATTCATCGTTTTTTATTTAAATATTTTTTTTATTTAAAAATGCCTAATACAATTTAGCAAAAATATTATTGCAGGATTAATTATATTTTTTCCCCGGATTTATGGTTTTTTTAATAGTCAAACTGTGTTTAATTAATTGAACGTCTTAAATAAAATACCCGAATTAATTGTTTTTTTTTTTTAATTAATACTTTAAAAAATGTGTAATAAAATTTAGTAAAAATATTATTAATTGCACGATTTTATGCAACACATGCAATAATATTATTAATATTACCTATTACCCGAATAATATTACCCGAATCTATCGTTCAGATATTAAAAAAAACGGATATAAATTTAAAGAATTTTAGTAAAACCCGCATGTATCGTTCTCACACTAAGGTTGTTAATCTATCGTCTTTTTACGGATTATTTCAATTATTATTAAATTAATAAATGCGAATTCAATGGTGGATTAATCACAGCTTGAAGGCTTGCTTACAAAACGAGTTATTTATGGCACGACCCGCATTGATCGTTGTTGTTTTTCTCATATAATAATATATTCTGTCCAAAGATAAACGCCATTGCGGATTATTTCCCGTCCTCAATGACATCATCACTCGAAACCCTCCACATTTAAATACAAAAATAATACTAAAAACACAATAAAATATACTAGAGTATTAAAAACACACTCATTCAGATTGAATTTATTTTAAAATAATTTCAAATTCATCAAATTTTATATTTAAAAAATATACTTCAAGAATAAAAAGCACACTTCTTGTAGTACTTAATTGCACAAACAATTAAAAATTGTATGAAAAAATATTTTTGTACAAAAAAATATGTATTTTAATTGATGTAATTAAATTAAATAAATTCATATTACAAATACAATTATTTTTATAAATTTTAAAACTAATTTTTTAATGGAAACTCTCTCTATTGTTATATGTAGGTAACTAAACATAATTTACATGGCAAAATATTTTTTTTTTATAATTATTTAAATTTGATTTGATTAAATATATTATAAATTTAAATAAAAATGTTTTTTTTTTTGGCGATTTTGATAACTTATAACTTGTTGGGAAATGTTAGAAATATACACAATATCGCACTTTCACAATATGATTCGGAATTTGAGAGTCAATATAATATTTATAAAAAAATATTTTTTAACATTTAAAATATTATTTTAATATCTTCAATAAATACGGTTAATGTCAATATTTTGTTTTTTTATTTATATTGTTTTTAGTATATAAAAATGTTAAATGTATATGTAAAAGTATTACAAATTCTCCCAGTCGAGGCGCATGGTGTTCACTTTGAACGTACATTTAGTATAAAAAAAATATTTTAAATAATTTTAAAGTATAGTAATACAAATTGTACGTTTATAAGCTTTATATTTGTGTGTATATTGTATAAATTTATTTGATTTTCATTATCGAAAAGTGTGTTTTAATTTGTCAGAAGAGGGTTTGTCCGTCTGACAGTCCGGCGCGTGCCTTATCTCGTTGTACGCTATAAAGCTGACAAATTATTACCAAACAAAATGTACAATCACAGACAATAATGCTATATTATGCAGTCGATTATACTTTATTTATATATTTATTCTAATATCGAACTTTGACACTCTTCTGAGTTATATATACATATGTATAACCGGTTATAGCGAGCATGGGTGGTCCATTACTACGAATATTTGTCAATGGGGAAAATCTAAAAAAAAAAATTAAATAAACACATTTGTTCATATTTTCGACATCTCCACTTTTTAGGCATGCATTGATTCAGATAAATTAATAAAATATATTTTTTTAATAACAATTACAATTTTCTTATGTGTAGATAAGACCTCCAAATATTAATTTAATAATATTTAGAAAAACATGCCTTATAATTATTATCATTAATAAATAAACACTTAAAAACAAAATATAAATTTAATTCGCATTTATTTGTAACATATGTATATAATTATTGAGAATTAAGAATTAACGTTTTGTTATAATAATGTACACTTTTTGATTTAGCATTTTTTTTATAATTTCTTTCAATCAAAATTACCAATTTCTATTATATAATAATTAAATATTCATAAAATATATGATATAAATTGCATTTATTTATAAAAAGTATAAAAAATTACGATTATTGGTGAGAATTAAGTTAGGTCATATTTTATTATGTGTGTACTTTTTGATATTCAAATAGTGATTTAGTAATATTTTATTTTGTTTATCTCGGTAAAAATTAACAATAATTATTTAATAATAAATATAATGGAATTCGTATTTTTATTTAAATGTTAAAAAAAGTAAGATTATCATTGGGGAAAATTAAGGTTTGGTCATATTTTATTAGATGTATACTTTTTTACCTTCAAATAGTTATTAAGTCATATTTTATTTTATTTATACCAATAAAAATTAATATTAACTATTATATAATAGAAAATTATAAATATTATATAAATTTAATTCGCATTTTTATAAAAAAAGTAAGATTATTGAGGAGAATTAAGGTTAGGACATGTTTTATCACTTACATACTTTTTTATCTTCAAATAGTGATTTAGTAATATTATTTTCTATGTATACCAAAAAAATTAACAATTACTATTATTAAATAGACAAGTAATAATATTATAATAATTTGTTTTGCATTTATTAAAAAAAAGCATATAAAATTTAAGATTGTTAGTGAGAATTAAGGTTAGGTCATGTTTTATCACTCGCATACTTTTTTATGTTCAAATAGCGATTTAATAATATTATTTTTATTTATACTAATAAAAATTACCAATAACTATTATTAAATAGACAATTAATAATATTATATTAATT
>JAGTTH010000029.1:0-31126 GCA_022606485.1 Agraylea sexmaculata | reverse complement strand
ATATATCGAAAAGTACATGTAAAAGTAATATAGCGAAAGTAATTTATAAATCTATTTTTTTTCTTTATATTCTCGTTTTTCTTACAATTAATATTTGTCATTTATAAATACATTTGTTTAATTGAAAAACACGTGGTACGTTAAAAAAAAAACATTTTTTGCTAGGACTTTTTGCGATTCTGGAACGAATTAATGGCAGTTTGTATGGGAAAATTTTATTCGAGTTACGAGTTTTTCGTCTTACGAGCAAAATTGTGAAACGAATTAAACTCGTATGTTCACACATAAGCGGGCTGTGGCCACCTGAAACACTGTAGCCACTAAAATCAACAAGATTGTTGTGTTCTTTCAAAATGATCATGTAAATAGTTTCAATGACCATATTAAGTGAAAGATGGTGTAATGTTGTTAAAAAAATCGACAAGTGACAGATAAACAGTAGGAGTGGTTTTTTCGACAGAACTTCTACGTTTTTGACGTATTTTAAAGTATATAAATAATATTACATTAAAGTCCTCAACGCACGGGCAATCTAAAACCTGCAAATTATTGTTAAAAACAGTTTAATGAATATTTACTGCTTGAGTTGTAAATTTTAATGAGAAAATAAAATTTAATAGTAGCAAACAATCCATTGTTATTCGGTTTGTTTGTACCGAAGTTTAAATAATTCATTCTTCATGCGAATATGTGTGTACAAATAAATACATTATTATTTTTATTTGGAATTCAACTGTATGGGAATTTTTTTTAAAAAAACCCAGTGGTTAGAGAATAAAATTGGTTAGGTCAGTAAAATTTTGAAATATTTCATTCTTAGAATCTCTCAACTGGAAAATAATCTTTTTGTATTGAAACGATAATTTGGAATTTCTGGGAAATTTCGTGATCGCGCCTCGATTTGACCATTAAGTTTGTAAATTTGGTGATTGAAAAACATAAAAATCTCCATTAGTCCAAATGAAAGTACAATATACTATGGAGAAATTCGGTTAAGATGCCAATATAAATATACATATATATATATATATATATATATATATATATATATATATATATATATATATATATATATATATATATATATATATATATATATATATATATATATATATATATATATATATATATATATTAATATATATTATAAAAAAGAATCCTTTTCTTTATAAAGAAGAATTTATTTGTCAGCATGAATAAAAATGCATAATAATAAAGTTCCTTATAAAAAATAGCATTTAAATAATTATATGATAAAATGGGATACTTTGATGGCCAATAAATTAATGAAATCGTTATTAAAGAATATATTTTCAGATCAAACAAAAAAAAAATATTATATAGACTAATTAAATAACTATTTATCATTAACATACACTAAAATTATTATTAAATATAAATAAATTATTATTTACAAAATCAATCTCATTATATTGCTGTTTAAGAAATATTTGGTTTTGGAAATAGGCGATTTTTATTTATTAAAAGCGCATTTTTAAGCTACGAAGAGTAATTTAAAAAAAAATGGTATATTATTTTATTTAGAAAACAATTGTTTGCATTTGTTTTAAAGGTATGCAAATTCTAATTAAATAAAAAAATATATTAAAATAATTCACACAAAAAAATATATTGACCATACCGAACTTGTTGGAATAAATTATTAAATACGATAATATTTATATGTCTTCATAAATTATTTTGTACATTTTATAAAACCATTGAATGGACTTTAAAAATGTTAATAGTTGATTCTTTCACCGTGTATGCATAATTATTAAGAAGCAAGAATGTTCACAGCATAACCAATAAAAAGTCAATGGTGTTACACGAAGCGTGAACAAGTTGTATGGAAAGTGAGGAATGGGGATTTTGTATATCATTATAAAAGTGGTAGGGCTCTTATTGGTAGGGCTATAAACTAATGAGTGCTCTACAATCATATTAACAGATAAAACAGCCTTTAATTGCTTCATATCCAGACCGACGCAATTATATACCATATGAAAAAAATAATCACACGCACCTCAACGATTTAATCAAATATTATTAATAGTCGTTTTATGGACAGATAAACTTCAATTATTAATTTACACTATTTTATTTAATTTTTGAACCATTCATATTCATTTAATACATATTTGAGAAGCTAAATCCAAATGCGCTTACGCCTCCATTTTAAAAAGGGCTGTAAAAATATTTTTTTCAATTAATAATCACCTAAAAATATTATAAAATCAATAAATATCTATCTGGATTTTTTATTAATATATTTTGGTTAAAATCAAATAATCAATTAGCAATAAAAATTTTCGATGAATGTTAAAAAAGCACAGGTTACGATTTATGTATGAAGTCAAGTATTTAAAAACTATAGTATTAAAATCTAAAAGTAGGCCCTGATATATTTTTATTAAAAATACAACCTGCCAGTTTTATATAATGACACTTACGGGGGAGAAAGGGGGTCGTTTGCCCCCCTCTGGATTTATTTAATGAAAAAATAGAAAAAAAATCTATATAAATGAGGGAATTATTTCAAACAATTGTGATTTCAACGCGTGGTTTGTAAAGACTACATTTACAATTAAATTATGTTAAGTTTGTGTTAAAATAATATAAAAAAGGCACAAGCGTCGTGAAAAATGTTACAAATATGAAAAAAATATGTTTGCATAAATCGAAACCACACTTCTTGTTTTTGTATATATAAAAATTAATGTGATCTTTTCGCTTTAAATTTTATACCGCATCCTTTCCTTTGACTATTTAAGTTTCAGTTTGTTCATTTTTACAAATTATAACTATGTATATTAAAAAATATACAATTTTCAATGTAACGCTCCAATTTTCACTGCGAATCTATTTATATAAATATTATTGGGGGGAGAATGGCCCACTTTTGCCAATAGTAATTGTTTTAATTTGAATAAATTTCAAATTAAAACATGTCCGAGTGTATGAGCGATATTTACAAAATTATGTTTTTGAACAGCCGCGAATTAATTGCGTTTTACAGTGAGAAAGTTTTTTAAATTTGCATATTGTATGAACTGTTTAATTTAAACCGTTGCAAATATTTTAAAATGGACGTATAAAAAATATGTACTTGTGTTTAGTCTCTATTTAAATTTAAAATGGGGGTTAATTAATGTGCAAAATATGCCCAACTTAAATAAATTTGTAGAAAAGGTATATATAAAAATATATGATTTTGAATTGAACATTTTTACACCGATAGCCAATAAAAAATTTACATGTTTCACCCTCATATTATTAAAATTTAAAACATTCAAATATAAAACCCATATTTAATCTATTGTTTGTTACATTTTTAAATAGAAAAATCACATGATAAAATATCAAAAAAATTATATATGAAAAGTAATGTGTCTATTTAAAATTAAAATGAGGTAGAAGTTTTAATGAGTGTGCAAAATAAATCTAACCCCTTAATATTTTTGCTTTTATATAACCATTTCTTTATTAGGAATAAGTTTTTACAATAATTGATAGAGCAATACATCTTTGGAAATAGACCTTTATATTTTAGAATATTTTTTACTTATAACTAACATGAGAATGTTTTATTTAAATTTGACATGAGTATTTAATTATAGAAAGAATGGGAAAAAAATAAAAAGCCATTTACAAATTTGAAGATTAATAAATAATAACAACGATAAAAGCAATATTAACAAAAAAAATTACCAAATATAATGCTTAAAAACTAAATAACAGTTTTTTGGGTAAAACCAAATTTGAGTTGAGTGGATTATTAGAAATTTAATTTTATTTTTAAAAATAAGTCCATTGGTAAAATGAACTTAGGTTTCCTCGAGACATATTTGGTTTTATTTACATGTCTTATGATTGGGTTAGTCGAGAAGTTAGTCATTTTAGTGTAATGTTTTTTACTCAAATCTGCGATATTTGCTTTGATCATTTTTAACTTAATGTCCTCGTGGACTTCTTTAAGAAATGTGCCAGGTTCAAGATCTAAGCCCATCTTAAGACACAATTTGAATTTTATTAGGGGCAACCATAATCGATTTATAAAAAAGTAGCTTATTCTTGGGTGACAGGTGACTACGTCTATATAGGTGACTATAAGGTGTTAATAGCCAACTTGATAACCAGTTCAACTTGGAGTCTAAGATAACTCCCAAATACTTGACTTCTTTGAGCCAAGGAATTTGTTTGTTATTGATATTAAGAGAGAGATCGCTTCCTTTTGTTAGTAAATATATATATTTTTTTATACCGTGACGCCTTCCCTATTGATGGTAGTCCCTTTATAAGGGGTTGTCCAGGCCACCTTGGCCTTTACGGGAGAATATAGTAGAGATGGTTTCCCAGGCCACCACACAGCAATGAGTACTTAAGATCTAGTTTGCTAAGCTAGATCTACCAAGTGACTCCGGTGCCGTGAATCGAACCCGGGAGTCTTCACTCAAGAATCCGTTACACTAACCACTGGGCCACAAGGCGGCAAATAAAATATTATATTGATGATATTTGCTTTGATTTGATGTAAACATAGTGTATTAAAACAACCCTTATATATAGTATTTATTATGAATAACTCACCGTATTTGGACAGTCTTGTCGATTGATACAACACTCACACATCACATACTGGAAATGCCACATAAATGTAAAATCACTGTTGTCTTGTGCACACAATGATAATCACAATGAATGTTCTGTATTGACGAAGTGTCTCTCTCTCTCCCTCTCTGATGATGGAGCTGAGGAGTGCAGGACGACCTCTTCCACCGGCGTCAGCCGACAGAATGATGGCTTCTTGCTCCAAGATACACCTGGACTTCCTCCGCCTCCTTCCTTTCATTTCACTCAACAAACCTGAACGACCTTTTTCCTCCCCCGACATAATCCTACATAACACATCCGTAATCCACACTCAATCAAACCAACAATTCAATTGGGAAATATGAATGAAAACCGCATTATTATTATTTTATTAATAATTTTAATATAAAAAAATATCGTGACGCCTTCCCTATTGAAGAGAGTCCCTTTATAAGGGGTTGGCCAGGCCACCTTGGCCTTTACAGGATAATATAGTAGAGATGGTTTCCCAGGCCACCACACAGCAATGAGTACTTAAGATCTAGTTTGCTAAGCTAGATCTACCAAGTGACTCCGGTGCCGTGAATCGAACCCGGGAGTCTTCACTCAAGAAACCGTTACACTAACCACTGGGCCACAAGGCGGCTCTATTAAATAATTTCAAAATATTAAAAAAAACAAATAACCAAAAACCATTTTAAAGACCTTAAAAATGGTTTTTTGATCAATTATTTTCATAAGAAATTTTTTTTTATTAATAATATCAATGCTTTTGGAAGCGAGTTTGAACCATCATTTTGGAATTAGCTGTTTTTTGTGAAGACGAAGTGTAACGTAATTAATATTTATTAAAATAATAATAAGCGAAGATATAATAAAATAATATATGAGTATTTTTAAAAGCACACCTAATAATATTTCATTAATTTCAGTAAAATATAAAACTCAGTGATTATCTACAATATATAGTATACAACTATACTAAAATAATTAAAAATTAATCTTTAATACCTATAATTAATTGTGAATTTAAATAAAAATTAATGTATGCATATGTTACAATATCAAAAATAACTATTATAATGTAATTTTAGCTGAAATTTGGTGATTTTGTGTTATTTGTAGATATAATTAATGTGAACCTTTTTAAGTTCTTTAAAATTTATCGTATCGTAAATTTGTTTATTATTGTTAATTCTTTTGATCTCATTGTAATTTATTAATTAAATGTGTATTTCTCTGGTTTATTTGTTTAATGTGTGTATTATATAATAAATATTTTTAATATCACACTTATTTAGAACCATTATTATTTCGAGATGATTTTTAATAATTATTTATTTATTATATAAATCATTTAGTACAGTTGTTTTACAACATTGTAAATCAGTGATGGACAGGTGTATAAGCTTTTGTAGACCTGAGGTCAAAATGTGTTTATTCATTAATCATTTACCATTTACCATTAAATTAAATCAAATTATTACAATGTACACATTAGTGTACTTTCAACCAATAAGATTAATTTATATTAGGATATTTTTTATTTGATTTTAAGCTGACAATTGTAATACTATAATATAACACTTATATGGATTAGATTTATTAAAAAAAACAGTAAAGTTGATACACGAGTATGCTAATATTGAATAATGTACCCTCCATTTTGTAATTTATTCTATTTATTTAATATGTAGGTACACTTAACCAGTTTTACATATTTATAATTCATTTAAATATCTACCGCCCCTTGTGTCTATCATCACCTCTCCTATTTTTATTAATTTATTAATATTTCACGTTAGTATTTAAAAAATGTAACATTGAAAAATGATTCAGTGATATTATGTGATAAAGCTTGATGTTTAAATATATTTATTTTTTAAATACATAAAATACACTTGTTCATAAAAGCTCTTCTAAGCGTTTATATGGAAATACATAAATATGTTAATTAAATTTATTACCACATATTTTGTAAAAGCCAAGCAAGTGTGTAAATAATATTATATATTGCTCTATAAACATAAAACCTTTTTTATATTTTGATTATTAAAGATAAATAATATTAGTCATATAAAAATAAATATTTATTATACACTTTTGGGATGTTAAATATTAATTACTTCTGTCTCTATTCACCCCGAAATAAAAATAAATAGAAACCTTAAACAGTCATTTATTTATAAGGTACATTAAAAATTAAAAATTAAATAATACAATAATAAATAGAAATCATAATTCTGAGTAACAATACAATTTTTAAAATATGAAATAGGGTGGAAAAAATATTTTTCATATATAAATTTAAACATAATGAGTTTGCGAAGATTTTTAATTAATTCGAAATTCAAATATTTCATTGTTTAATTTTTATGATTTTTTTAACAAAAATCATCACTTTCTAATGAAATATTTTTATGTGTAATATAAGCTTGTGCGGGGGTATTTTTTATGATTTATATTCAGAAGTAAGTTGTACTTTTTTCATGGATGTTCAAGGATGTAAACATTTTTCAGTGTTGCCATAATCATTGATCAATCACCGGCGCGCGTTCTGATTTGGCGGATATGGAGTCGAGTCTTCTCTTCTTTAATATTGCCGATTGCTATTGATGGCCGATTCTATTTTTTATAGCCTCTCTACTACTACTATTATTATTATAGTGACTTGCCAACTGATGGTATCTCGGTTCGACGTCCAGTTGTGGTTAATGTTGCCGCAGAAACCTACAATATTTCTTTTACCGCAAACATTTACTCTCATCTTCTTCTTCATTCCTCACATGATATATATTTTCAACTAAATATTATAACACATTTATTACAACAAATATATATTTTTTATAGATTGCCATTATGATTAGCAGTTATGCTACAATAATAGATTTTTTCTAGCCTATTAAAAAATTTAAAAAAAAACACAATTTGAATACCGCTTAAGCTTCATAATTATTATTTCTGATTAATGTTAATTAAAAGCGACTTATTATTACTAGCTGAAATAAATGTTCAGTTAATTATTAAAAATTAAGGCTAATAATATTTAATAATATCTTTACATTCCCTAACAGAAAATTGGATTTAAAGTATTTTTTATTTAATAGGCTCTTTTTCTTATTAATAACTACACATAAAAATGTATGGTTATAAATACAGTAAACTTTTTATTTGCCTATTTATATCCACTTTTATATTTTTTAATTCAATTTTCTAGAATAAAAAATCCTAAATCAATAAAAAAACGAGTAAAAATACAAAAACATGTATTTTTGATATTTTATAGTCAAATATTATAACTTTTGAGAATCTTTTAACCACCAATATTTTTTTAGAAAAAAAAACTGTATGTTGAAGCTTTTGATTTTGAGTTTCTCAGATGCCCTTTGAAATAATATGTCGGTTAATCTTCATAAAAAATATTAAACAATTTATTTATTAATTATTATGTAAAAATTATATATAAATGCGTAAACTTGTTTGATTATTATTGCCAAATATATTTAAAATTATATTTTTTACAGAATGAACATTTTTTTAAATTCACGATCAACCAATATTATTAATCTTTATAAGTGATTTATTAAATAATATTTATTTCATGAAAAAAAAAACTGTGTTTCTGTGGAGAAAATAAGATAAAATAGATAAATCAATAGAAATGTGTTTAAAATTCATATTCTTTTGTATGAACGAGTACAAAAAAATATATTTAAAGATTAATGTTGCGAATTAGAAACAATATTTAAATTACACTGTTTCAACATTGGACAGAATCAATTCACGAATCAAGTAATTTACGATTTTGCCACCGACAAATATGAAAAAAAGATATATTGTCGTTTTGAAAATTTATCGGTTTCACATTTAAAATCAGTCAATGTGTAAATTTACCGCTTCTGTAAATTTACACATTCTATTTTTTTTACCCCAAGGCTTGCTCTAAATGCTTGCATTCAAACAGTGTTTTTTTTAAAATAGTATTTAATCATTTCAGAAGTTATTATATAAAATATTTTATAAAACCGTTGTTTCATTATAATGTGAGTGACCTTGATCGGAATCCGTTGCGGTAGTCTCGTTATTTTTTTATATTTATTCGATCCGCCTCCATAATTATTCATTATTTCACCACTGTACCCCCATTATTGTAAACAGTAAAACATTTTAATATATTTTAACATGAATTTAATCAATAAAACAAATAAAGTATCTAGTTATTAACGTCTATAAAAAATCACGAGGTACCTATGTTATAAAAAATTGTTTTTTTTTTTTAAATGGAGCTCGAATACCGACGAAATCTTACTAACTATGATTTTTTTTTATTGAACACGAATTTAAAATAAAACAATATTTTGCTATTTTGTACTAATCGAACTATTTCTGTTATTTTTTACAACCTATTTTATTTATTTATTTAATATAAAAATACCGCTTTTTAAGACATTTTCATAAGAAAATGAGGTGTCCTCCCGCACTCTGGATCCGACTGTTCAATTGTAAACATTTCGGCGGACCTTGCCTGCGGACAAAGTTAAAATATTTTAAGGGAAGGATTAGAATATTACAATGAATATATTAAAAACCCAAATCAAGTTTTTTTTTTAATAATAATTTTGAAACACTTGAGATTCTCATTTTATTTTTGTGACATGAGGTCTATTGCAGTCTAGATCTAATTTTGCTGTAAACATTTCGGCATACCATGGCTAAGACGTAAATAATGTGGCCATTTTACCGACCGACCGACGACTTGAAAATTGTGTAATAATATAAAAGCCTTTAAAGTATTTTTTTAATTATTTTGAAGACAAGTTGTATAATTGTGAGATTCTTCTATTGAATATCATTTTATATGTAAATATTTTTAATTAATTAATACATTTTCTGCCCCCTGTGTATGATTATAATAACAATGGAAATATAAAGAATCTAACTACATTGTTATTTCTTAAAAAGAGTCTATAGAAATTATATAAAATATGGAGAAATCACATGAGTTCTTCCCGTTTAATGACTTTCAAGTATTTATGAGTATTGAATCCAGAATGAATAATCGAGTATGACATCCAGAATGAATAATCGAGTATGACATTGAATAATATCTAGTTTTAAAATAATAAGCATCTTTATGATGTTTGAAATAAGTTACTAGGGATTTCACTTAGCACTTGATCACGATATATTCTCAAAAGAGAAACCAGTAATTTACAACTTTATGCAAAACACTAAATTACTAATGGAGTTTAGTCGATAAACAATATCGACGAACCTTATTGACTCGTTTTAGAATAAACATCAAAGCATTTTATGTCCGGAAATTACTTTTATTATTATCATAGAATGCTTGTATATTTATTTAATTCAATCTATATATTAATGCTAAAAGAACGCAAAAACCTATCTAAAAATTTATTATAATAAAGGGTAAGTTTGAACTAACTGAGGATATTTTAAGAGATGGTAGGTTATCGCAAGAATAAGTGAAAAAATATATTATCTTAATTCCTATTCACAGACATAGTACTGCGTTCTTCACAGAAACAGCTGATTCCAAGATGGCGGCCCAGACGCGATTAAAAAAAATCATTCGGATTGATTGCATTTGGTATACCAAAAAAAAACCTATATATTATGTATATTGTTTCTAATAAATTATATGTTAATTTTTTCTGAATATATATATAATTATAAAAAATTCTAATGAAAACAGACATGAATGCTTATTTTTGAAATTTATATTTGGAATGTAGTTATATATTTTTTTATATTTTGAAAACAGGCTAATGATATTAATAAATTTGTTATTTTCAATATTCGTAGAGAAATTAGATTTTTTTTATTATTGATATTAAATAATATATGCTAGTTTTCAATATTTGTGTTCAATAAAAATACGTGAGGTTAGGTTACGATCATTTTATCGAATTTAACTGTAGATTTTATATTCAATGTAATATTTAGCGGCTGTGCAAGACAATCACTTAACAATTCAGGAAATCAATGTAAACTTGGATCGATCAGGATTTTTTTTTAAATATTAATCACCATCTAATTGTCGCAATAGCAGATACAATCAATTAGCTTTGAATAATAATATTATATACACCATATTAAAATAAAGGAATAGACATTATCGACTTCTTTGACAGCACAATAGAAATATATAAATGTAGATTTAGAATATAAAAACGTGCACACATGAAAATTTAATTGTAGATCTTTAAGATAATATATATATATATATATATATATATATATATATATATATATATATATATATATATATATATGTATGTATATATATATATATATATGTATATATATATATATGTATGTATATATATATATATATATATATATATATATATATGTGTATATATATGTATATATATATATATATATATATATATATATATATATTTATATATATATATATATATATATATATATATATATATATATTATAATTAAAATTGAAAAAATCATTGCGCTAGTTTTGTTTGAGTCCCAATTTACACGGGAAGTGGTTTAGACTTTTTAAAGTTCGATTAACCGGGCGTCATTCGAGATGAAGTCTTGCATGTATAATTTGAATATGACGTTGCAACTTCTCCATTCAACCATTGATGATGATGATAACTTGTTTGTTCTTTTTTTTTAACATATCATTGTCGAGAGATTGCTTGTCAAATTTCGATACATATACACGCCCATTGGCCCTACTTGTATATAATTTGTTTCGACTATTAATGTATATATTTAAAAAAAAATCCCCCATTCCTAGTTTAATTAGTTATAATATAACAAAGCTTTAATTACTTGATATAGTCGTGTTTTATATAAAGGAATGCAAGAATCAAGGAAGGTGTAACTGAGCACCCAGCAGGTATTCTACTCCATTGCAAAAACTATGATTGCATTCTACTCACCGAAACTTTATATTATATATTGTACTAGGGTAATTTTAATTGAAATTTTTAATTTGTTAATGTTTGAAAATAATTTAATACGGTTTTCATAATATGACAACACTCGTCACAATATTTTAAAAGCTAGTCTCCCGATAAATACTGTTTTTTGGGAATTGTCATTCATTATGCATTGTGAAATAACTCTTAATATTATTTGTAAATTCATTTAATATTATTATCATTAAAATAACCGCTTCGAGATTTTAGATATGTATTAAGTGTAGTAAAATAATTATATAGAATATTATTCTTCCATCTGGTAACACTGATGGATCCGCACAGACATACATACATACAGACGTATAACATACACACACCTTAGACAATTATATAATAATGATAATATATTTTTTTACCTCACCTTTTTAATTTCGTTTCTGTTCCATTGAAAAAACAAACAACTTATTACCGTCCTATTTAAAAACCAAGCAAAACCTAAAAAAAATATATTAACAAATTGAAAATTTTAATTGAAATTTCCCTAGTAACGACTATATTTTTACAAATAAATAAAATGAATATTTCATTTAAAAACAAACGAGATATGTATATATGATTTGCTATACATAATAAATGCCAAAAAATATTTTTTTATACGGATTTAAGCATTCTACATAAATATGAAACTTGTATTTTAATCTTACCAACTAACAATTATTTTATAATAAATGTTTGATCGAATATTCATAAATTGTAAAAATTGTACTTAAACAGTGTCAAAATATGTTAAATTAGGTTGGAGGTAATTTTAATAAAATAAATTATGTTTAAATTTTTTTTTTAATATGATGTTTTTCATTAAAACTCAAATTTTAACAAAAAAATATATTCCTTAAAGTGTGTTCCACAAAGACTTAATAGCTTACAAACGGTCGTGATTGGTCACACTGCATATTATTTAACAATAAATAAACATAAGAAACATATCCTGAATTTTTTGCGTTCCTCCAGTTTGTAAAGCGCATGTAAACAAACACCCAGGCGCTAAAAGTATTTAATTAATAAGTTTGAAGATAGCTGACAAAAAAATGCCTTCCCACCATAAAAACGCACATTTTTGGAACACACTGTAGGTATATTTATTATTTATAAGATCAGAGTTCAGATCAGAATTATTTTCTGCTGGATATAAAAGGCTTTTTTTTATTAAAATCAGTACTTTCTCAAATTTATTTGGTCATCGCCCACATTTGAAAAATTCACTATTTTATAATAATAATCGATATTTTTTAAGTAAGTGAGACTTTTCTTCGAGGGAATTTTTTATACAATAAACGCAAGGAAAACAATTTATTTTATTTAAAAAATTTGATATCAATTATAAAGCTTTTCCACCCACCGATGTTAAAATTGCACACTTAACTTTACCTAGTAAAATATCATTTAAAAGCATTATTTTTAACCAATATTATGAATTTATTGTTCACAAGATCAAATAAAACAGTGTAATTTGTGCTTGAGGTGAGATTAAAGGGTTAATATACAATGACTCAATCAAATCAAATAATAAGCCGTCAAAAATTGATGTGGCGTATTTGAAAAAATAATAAATAAAAAAAACAAATGATACGTCGAGTTCGATATTTAAATTTGACGATTCAATTTTTTATTTTTTTTCAATTCTAAGAAGTGAGCAATTAATGTGCTTCTAAAGCACACTGTAATGATTATTCCGAGAAGAAAATATTGTGTAATCAGCAAATACCCGGATTAATTGAGGTTACAGGGATTGATTACAATTTGTTTGTTGTAGTATAAAATAGTTTAGTACCGAATGCATTGGTCACGAATCTTCGGTATGCGATACATTATATTTATTACACCATATAATATCGCTTATTGCTGCTATAAAAAGGTTTAGTGTGCCATGCCAAGTAGTTGCATCTATTTAGATTATCTCTTAAATAAGATAACCGATAAAACTAAAACCTAGGCTCAAATATTCAGGAGAAATGCACAATTCTAAAATAGAAAGTAGAAGAACAATGTGGATTATCAATTATCACTGATAATATATTTGCGCCAGTTGAGTAAAAAAAATGGTTTGGTCCAGACAAAAATTTTTTTTTTTATTATTTAGCAAGATCAAAAATAAATAATAATATGTTAAATATGCCAATAGATATGTTGTTTATAATATGACAATTTATTTCACTTAATAATATCACACTTTGAATATTTTTTGTCCCATAGTATTTATTTGAATTTAAAAAATTGTCCCAAATGAAGTTGCCGCGTTTTTGAGCAAAATGTATGTAAATTACGGCAACTTCATGCGGGACAAACTATTTTATCATTTTTACGCACGTATAAGAAATAAATTTTATAAAAATACGAGTTTATGTTAAAATTAAAATATACATTCATCGATTTATTATATTCAAATCATTGAGTTCGTATTAAAATAAATTAATAATTAAATTTAAATGTATGTGAACGGATGATATGAATGTGTTTTTATTGTTGATTAACTATTATAAATTATTGTTTATAAAAAAAAAACAGCCGCAACCAACCGGGCCAACCTGTGTGTATGTAATATTTAAATATATATTTGATATTATTGGTAGAAATATAGTTCAATTGATGTTAATTATTATAAAATAAAATAAAAACCGGGCCAACCTGTTTGTGTGTAATATTTAAATCTACATTTGATATTATTGGTAGAAATCTAGTTCTCAATTAATGTTTTTTTTTCAAAACTGAAAATATATTTTTAAATATAATGCCTCATTTCTAGTGTGTCTTGTTTAAAGCCTTTTGATTGGAATTTATATATTATTTATGGCTTTGACTTCGCCCTTGAATACAATATGCGAGAGTTTAGTTGTGGTATAAGATGATTTAGTATGTGGTTGTATCATATTATTTATATAGAAGAGGTATTGAATACCGTTAAAAACCGGTCAAGCTGCATCCCAAATAATAGCTACTGACCATATGATATTATTATCATCTTCACAATATAAATCCTCTCTTTATAAACCAAGAAGGCCTTCCGGATATAAGGGACAGGTTTATTTGTGAGAGTCTTCTCAATTTTCGCCAATTTCGTACTGAAAGTATTTATATAATCCTCATTCATCGGTGCAATGTTCTAATTCCGCTGTATTAACAATGAGTTAACAGTAATATTGGGGTCTGGTTACTATAAAGAGAACCGGTTATTTTAGATAATGGTGAATGCAAAGGACAGGTCAAACTGCCTAACCCCATAGGTCATGACCCCTACATCGATATTTAAATTAAAAAAATTATTATCCAGATCACCCAATCTGCTTGATTCAATGGGCTTCAATATATAAGTGCCAATAATACTTTTAAAGACATAACAAAAAAATGGGAGACAAAGATTTTTGTGAAAATGTCTTGAATGACGCTGTCAAAGTTGTAGAAATAATGGCGAAAGGCGAAGATAACGTTATTAAAACTAATGAATATTTAAATATAGGCACAAAAATATCCTATGATATCAATAAATTAAGATTTATGGAATGAACCTTCAACATCGAGAAGAAGTTTGATTATTGAAGATGAAAAGTAAGACAAACAGAAGAGTTTATTGATTGATGATTTATTCACTGAAAATTTTTCAATAATATTTAATAATTTTCGTCAACACAGAAGAAGCCATAAAAGAAAGTTAGTTTTCATTCAAAATTATATATATTATTATAGTCATTAAGGGAATAACATATTTATGTATGCATTTAATGGGATAAGGATAGCTTTGATATTTATTTAGAATAATAAATACGTATTCTTGATGAAATACAAACATATAATATATTTAAATAAATTGAAGAGCTTGTCGGAAAACAGCAAATTTCAAGATTGACAAAAAATATAATAATGTCAAAAAATATAGGAGACACAGATGAATTTCGTCACCAAAGGTTTCTTTTACTGCTCGTACTGTTTATATGTCACTTGTCGATCTTTCTAATAACATTACATCGTCTTGTGGCATTAAAAGTTGCTTGATGTATTCAATGAAAAATAATAATAACTATCTTGATGCTCTCGAGAGTCGGATTTTAGGGACTACAGTGTTGCAGGTGGCCACAGCCCGTGTATGTGTGAAGTATATGTATAATATGCGCATTAAGTAGTGCCGACCATGTTGCAATGTATGAAAAAAAGATGCATGACACTTTAAATTTCTAAAATATAAAAAAAATATTGTTTGTCATGTTTTCAAAATACAATATGTTACCTCTACGTGGCCGGTACGTCGCCGATACGTCGCCGGTTGAGTTAAAATTATTTCACTATTTTATAAAATATTATGGGATACTTTTTGCGGTTTATTTGATAATATTTAACACGTTATTAATAAGCAATTTCATAATTAAAATTATTGGTAATTAACCGCACTTAAAAACTGAGTTAGATAGCATTATGAATTTTGTAAATCACCACAAACGGCCGTGATTGGGGATAGCACTACATAAAATAAGTTGTACGATCTAATCATGACTGTTAGTAAATAAATCATATCAAAATATTTACATTATTTACAAACCTAAGAAATAACCAGCGTAATAGCTAATAAAGACGCGTGGCTACAAATACTGTGGTCATGGGTTCAAATCCCGCTCAAGTTAAATTGATTTGATCGGGAATAAAATTAATAAAATCCATATCGATCGTCTCGATCCAGGTTTACTCTGATATCCTGTATTGTAAGGTAAATACTGATTATTAAGTCGGTGACCTGTGTAACTAGTAATAGTTAAGATCACTTATAGACAATTAATTAACACGTTGTTGTGTATAAAAAAATAAGCCCATTTAACATAATGATTTAAATATATAATAATATCCATGATAAAGTAATAAAGATTTCATACAGTATATAATATTATTGCCACCCACACAATAATAAATAGTAAATCTAACCTGTATAATAAAATATTAATAGATATTTGCATAGGGATTTTCCACCATTACCTAGCGCGTTCTCTGATTGGTCGTTTTCCATTAAATTGTTCTAAATTCAAAATACTATGGTAGTGTTTTGTTTGTTGAATTGTCAGTCGATAACAAAATGATAGATTTACGATTTCCGTATATTAGAAGCTGAAGAACATCACTAAGCAAGTCAAACAAACCGATAAAAATTTAATGATACGATAATAAAACTGGAGCTGTTAATTTTGGAACGTGGGCCTTTATAATTACCTTCAGTAAGTATATATTTTAAATAATTATTTTTGTTAATATGGGGCGTTTTACCTGTGTATTTATTTAGTTAAATGTTAGTTTAAAAGAATTAAATAAATTTTACTTGTTAATTCATCAATTTAGTTATTATATACGCGTCGTTTTGGCATTGCTTATAAAAAAAATCATCTCTATTGTTGAATAATAAGAAATTTTCAATATAAAATAAATAAATGGTTGTGATTAATCACTCTAAATTTTACCAATCACAACCATTTGCGGCAAGTTATATTGACTCTATGTGTGACTAGAGTACCTTTGCTCCATAAATATAAGAAATAAGTATATATTTTTTGTATAATATATTCTCGACCCTTAAGGTCATTTTCCGGCAATTTTTTTCCACCCTTTGACAGTTCGCTGCGAATGAATTTCGCATTCTGTTTAGCAGAGCCTTAAATATAATAAAAATACGTTTTCATATATATAATTTATGTACAAAAATGTGTTTTCAAAAATAATAATTACACTGAGCAATCCTTTCTTTAAATTAACCAATATCTGTGATTGATCAAACTGTAAATGGTTATTTTAAGGAAATTACCAATCACAGCCGTTCGCGGTCAGTTAATTTAGCTCTGCACGTGTGTACAGTTTGATATTTCTCCACAAACACGTATAATTATTTTGTTTTATACAGGGTGGACTTGAAATTACTGAGAATTAGGGGGTGGTAGGGTAAAAAAAAAATTCATTAATAATTAGTTTTAAATTGAAATTTCTAATTTGAAAAATTAAGAAACAGAGGATTTACATTCATTTAAAATCGACCTATTGTATTTTTAAATATATAAATACTGGGTGGACTTGAACTAACTGTGAATATTTTAGGGGATGGTAATAAAAATACCACCATATTGGAATCAGCTGTTTTTGTGAAGTACTCAGTATACTATCTGTGTATTGTGTCTTTTAAATACGTCATAAACATTTTTTGTTACTTATATTTGCGATATCCTACCACAATTTCCATGCACAATTGGTTCATATTTAAATGTTTTTTTTTAATTTTCCTTTCATATCCTGAATGAATGATTCTCATTTGAATTCCAGGATAATTATCTTGAATTTATAAGCTTGTATACACTTATGGGCAATGTTCGTTTATTCAACAATCGATGTGGATTACATACATAATCCGATCAATTTTTATTTATATATATATATATATATATATATATATATATATATAACTATATATATATATATATATAATCATGCACCATCATCACCTTGCCATTACAGGAAAAACCTATTGGTTCGGTTAGAGTAAGGCGGGATTTATTATTATTAGAAGATTAAATAGTATGAATTATTCATGATTCTTCTCAAAAAAAATGCTGCAAATAATAAATCAGCGTAGACTTCAGGTTGATGGATGCATTTAGAATATCGTTGGCTTAATTTGCAGACTGCGTAACTCAATAATATTTTATTTTTATACTTAATATAATGTCATCTACTGAGTCCAGAAAAAAATGTTTAATTGTTATTTAACAAGCATCATTAGGAATAAATAAACGTTACTCAATTTTATACAGGTTTCATTTTTTTTTATAAATAACATTAAATATAAATCAATGGATTTTTTAAGTATACAAAAGTTTCCTTATAAAATTAGGTAACGATCGTCTGATATTATTTCAACAAATTAGACTAATAAATAGGCTGCAACGAATTTGTGCACTTGGGTGATCTCTTTTCCACCAGTTCTGTCACCTTAAGGGCCTTTTTAAGAGCGAACTTATATTGAAACATATAAATGATTGCTTAATATACATTATTTTATCTAAAATATACATTTATACATACATTTTTATAAAATCGATCGATTTTATAAGATCGTGAATAATATTAATAAAATCCGTAAATATTAATTATATATATATATATATATATATATATATATATATATATATATATATATATATATAAATATACAATCATAATAGTAAAGCATGAACCATCATCACCTTGCCATTACAGGAAATACCTATTGGTTCGGCAATGATGGACATTTGTCAGAAATTAATCAAAGGATTGGTTCGTCATCATCTATGCTTGAGTTAACGCCTTGTAAAAGTGTGATGGAGATGATAGTTATGAGAAGAATAGACAAAGATACAAAGTAGTAGTAAAGAAGCTGTCACGTGAAATATGATGTATGTGTTCAGTGTTCGCTTATAAATTGCACGTTTTGCCTTCATAAATAATGATTCGAGGCGGTTATGCGTTGTGCTTATTACCCCAGGCATAACTATTATATTATATTATATTCCTTCACTAGCCACAACAACAGAAACACCCATTTCACTTCATTGATCACTATCTCCATTCATGGCCGATATTAAAAATATGTACAATCATGAAGATGTCACGATCTATGCTCTATTCGCGCTCGGTAGACACAAACAAAACTGTTTTGAAATTATTGATACTGTAGCGGCTACTGAATAACACATTTATACATGCAGCTGGCCGCTAACAAACTAGGGCGAACAGCTCCCCGCTCCCGCTTGTGACAACGCTCAAATGGTCGCCACATTCAATAAAAACACACTGGCCAGTGACTCCATCTTTCATTTCTCAACACTCACTCATGCACATCAGTGCAAATGATTTATCAACATCGAACCAACAACTATGGGGCAACTACCCGGTCCCCATTATACAATTTCAATTTAAGGGTCTTCAAAACGAAACAACAAAAATATGATACGGCAACACTATCACAAAAAAAAATTTTTTTAACCGTCTACTGGATACTACAAAAAACTTTTATGTAGGGATTCTTGGGGCACGCGCAACCACTCTATTTTTTGAACATTTCTATCAATTAAAATAACAAAAACTTTGTATTATCTAAATTTTTTTATAGCAAAATGAAAGGAAAATTAAACATCTATTACATATTAATGTTTTTTATAACATATACATAATATATATATAATTAACCTATTATATATTTGTTTTTACAAATTTCGTTTGGTTGCAAAAAGCCCATAAATCATTTAAAAATAAATTGCCCAAATTATTCATTCTTATATCAAAATGGCAACACTATTTAAGCGTTACCGCCGATAAAAAATCAAGACAACTGGATGTATACATATCAAGATGGCGGACCAATCAGACGAGTCTGAGTGACACAATTAGTGTTGCCTCTGCTTAGTCCGCCATATTATTATTGGTCGGGCCCTATAATGTCAGTGGTATCGGTCGATAGACATACATAGCTATCAGACTGTCGAAGCCATTACTTACCGAAATGTTTACAACAATACTCGGATCCAGATATTAGATTTCGACCCTTAATAGATTTGTCACTAAATTCTTCGTTTTAAATCTATTAAGTAATGCATTCCCAGGCATACATTACCGTAAATACGATAGTAGAGTTACTTAGCTACACTTATGATCGGTTTTTTGTTAGTTAATGCCTCGTCTGAGCCTCGGGTGAGGCACTAATTAACAAAAAACCAATCAAAAATACAGCAAAGCAACTCTATTACCGTCTTTACGGTGTACGTTTACGGCTACGTTGGCTGATATGATTTATTGTGCAGCCAAACCGTAGCGTGTGTGGCCCGCATTATATTCTAAGGATACCAGAAGCAAAATAGTCGGCTTTTTAGGTTATTAAATAATCTATAATTAACAATTTTGACGTTTAAGAAATATCTACATGATTGCCACTACATATGTGTACTAAAAAAAGTTAATTAAGGCAAAAAATATTAAAATAAAGCAATATTATGGGGTAATTTTTTATTAAAAATTGTAGAGCTACCCCAAAAGAAACATATTTGTTCAAGGTTTGTGTACGTTAAGCTTTCGGGTCTGTAAATATTAAGTATAGAAAAAAATAATTTACGATATATATTAAAAAGTCTCTCTGCGCTTAAGACTTTATAGAAGTGAATCATGTTGATTATTGAGTATATGCGAAATAGTTTTTAATGTAAACGAGATATGATATCGGTTCATTGTAAATTTCATTGAAAAACGAATTAAATCACAAAATATAACCAAGCAGACAACATAAAAAAATTAACAATTTAAAATAGCTTTATATAAAGACGAAGGTATTATTTATTATTGATAACTGAAAGAGCGCCCCGCTTGAATGGAGGAAGTCTTGATAATAAATTTTATATTTTTTTACTACTTGACTCGTTGACAAGGCGATATCTTCTGTTCTGTTTTTTAATGTCTCCAATTTTAATCGAATATAAGTGAATGATTAATTTGTTGGTTTAACAATTTCAGTCGTACTCCCACGTGCGTGCATAGCTTTTTAATTGATACAAGCACGGTTGTCAACCGGCTAGTATGAGAAATAGTCTATTTGTAATGTTGTGATGGTAGTTTCAGAGCCCGGGGCTAAACAGTTGATATAATAAACAAAGTAGACTGTGGCAAAGTGACCAATTTACATTCAAAATCACGGCACAATTAAATTAAACCTCGCTGTAGGTCCTGACTTGACCTCATTGATAGTCTTCACACTGCACTTCATCATTCATTAAAATATATATTATATTACACACTGCAATTCCTTTTAAGGATGTTATATTTAAAAAATATGTATACTGTAATTTATGTCATCATCACTATGAAACGTGTTTTCATTGTTTTTTCCTCTATAAATGTGTGCTCTTTGTCAATAAAAGGTTGCATTTTTTCCCACTCGACTCGTTGACAGGACAATCTTTTATCGTAGTACACATTTATTGTATTATTTTTATAAAATATTCAATTAGCATTCTTCTTGAATATTACAAATCTGTGAAGATGATTAGTAGAATGGTAAAAAGTCTCAACAATGACTTTCTGATTTTTTTCTATTATAATTTATTGATAATAAAACACACTGCACAGAATATACATATTTTCTACGTTTATTAAACATCTGATAAAAAAATTAGGGTATTAAAATGTTTAAAATATTGTTGTACACAATCACGGCATATTGTTATGATTATGTCTAAATTAATAATTAAATATGACGTCACACTTACTATGGAAAAAAACCGGCCCTATATAGTAATAAATTATAAATATAACAATGTTAAAGAATAATAGGTAAAAACTAACAATAACTACTTTAAAACAAATTTTTAACAGTTTTTTATTAACAGTTTAAAATTTTGAAAGTCTATTATTAAAATGATTTTAGATTTTCTGGAAGCATTTGGTTTTATTTAAATGACTTATAATTTGATTAATCAAGATATTAGTCATTTAAGTTGTTTCTATTATTGTCCTTAACTAAAAATGTCTAATTTTAAGTTAAAAATAATAATAATACAGGTATTTTAATATTTATTGTATATATTTTAGTAGTTTTCAAAGAAGGTTTTTTGTATATATTTTATCACAAATTATTTGATGATATATTAATTATTTTAATTACCAATTGATTTTACTACCTATTAAAATAAGTAAGAGACTGAGTCTATAAACTTAATATTGTAACATCTATTCATATTGTATCAAAATATTTTATGTAAATTATATTTAATAAATAAAATACAGGTATTTGAAAATTAAATTACAGAAATAAATTTGATATATTTTTAATATCACTAATTATGAAACATTAAATAGGTTTTCGTATTCTATTTCTTTACAATTTTCTACTGATATTTTGAATTATCATATTTTTTTGGTATTTTCACATTTCTATAAAGTCTCTTTATAAATAAAAATAATAGTACCTAACCTTCGTTGCTTTAACAAATCGTCAAAAAGAGATTTTTTTATCACACAATTTTTTTATGAAAAGAGTATTTTGGGGATTTAAATTGGAAGACTTAGGTTTAATCTTTATAATGTCAATTATTTAAAAATATAAACCAATGTATGATGTCATTATGATGGTTATCAATGAGTACTCGTTCTAAAGTACATCCCTTTATTTTATGATGCTGCAGTGTGTCACTGAAAATCTTGATTTTATGCAAATTAGAAGAGGGTGAAGAGTTCTTTAACCCTGAATGGTCAGCTGTCCCAACTGACCCCATCGTGGGAATATCATCTAACAACTACCCTCTATAATTCACCAACCCTTTAAATAAAAGAGCGTATTACTTTACACCGTAATATTTATATCGTTCAAGTAGTCTTGTTATGAACATATTTTTTTTGTATTATATAAAACTAATATATTTAATTGTTTTCAGGTGAACAATAATCCATGTCATGGGGACAGGTTTATCTCAAGCAGAATCGGTACAGATCCAGGGGTCGCCAAATCAAAATTATTTAGAAGAAAAACAGACACCGACTGTGAAAAGAGTAACGTTTTAAAAGAGGTAAGATCAAAATAATATATATATATATATATATATATATATATATATATATATATATATATATATATATATATATATATATATACTCTCTCTTATATATATATATATATATATATTAACCCAATAACATATCGACCCAGATTTATTGTGATTTCTCGGATTGTAAGGTGAATACTGTAAACAATCATTAACAAGTTATTCGTAAATATAAAATAATAAACATTTCATGGGGCATACACTGAGAATATTTTAAGACATTTTTTTTTTGTATTTTATTAAAAATTAATTAATATTAAATTTATTAACTTATTTCACAGTTTGGGTTGTCTCTTTTTTATTTACATTGTATTATTATGAGGACTAACTATGTATTGATAATGAAACAAATCATAAAATTTTGTTATACTTTTGTGATACTTTGCCTCTACTTAAATTATTTTCACTGATTAAAACATCACTTTGTTTACAATGTTAAAAAAATATGACCAAAAATTTAATTTTGCCAAAAACGATTGTTAGTACTGAAAAGTAATTGTATTATCTTGTACTAGGGTAATTTTAATTGATATTTTCAATTTGTTAATGTTTTTTTTATGTTCTGCCTGGTTTTTCAATAGGACGGTTATATTTGAGTTTTGAATTCATTTTTGCTTTAAAGTGTTTTTTTATCGATTAGAAGAAATTTTTTATTTTAAAAATGAAGTGTAAAAATGTGGAATTATTATGCATTATTAAATTAAATACAGCTAAAAATGTTTTGAATTTATTTAATATTTTCAATCGATGTTGTTTTTAGATGCTCTGCTTTGTTTTTAATACGAAGATAATAAGTTTGTTTTTTCATTCGCAAGAATTTTGATTTTGTTTATATATACTCTAAGGATGGTTGAAGGAAGGACACGTACAGAAATACAAACATATAACATACACACAATTAGACAATTATGTATATTATAATAATTGTTTATCGTAATTTTATAAAATTATAAGCGAGCTGCAATAAGAAGTAGTCGACCAATCAGAGACAATCGTGGGTTTTTGTCTGATATTAAGTCTACGAATAAATAAAAATGTCATCCAAGACGTCTTCTACAAAAATTCATAAGTATCGTAAATAAATAAATTTATACAGTCAATAATACAAGTGCAGATTATGTTGACGTCTCGTTCGGATTTTTTTGTAATTGAATAAAAAAAGTTGTAAGAACCATTTATTTTATGCTGAGTTCACACTTGTTTGGCTTGACGTGTCGCGATCATATTTTGGGTATCGCGATGTGTTGTAAGGCATCGCGCGCGACACATCACATCACGCCGAAGAAAAGTGAATCCAGAATTTTCTTGTTTAAAAAATATATCTTGAATATAATGAATGTATAAAATTGTCCCGGTGTGGATGGTCTTAGTCTCTCATCACACAAGAATTAATTTTTATGATCTCGATTAATATGCAAAAGGTTATGGAGGATAGAACAAGTCAAGGCCTCAGGACAAGCACGACAGGAAGTGTTAAATCAGCTCAATGCCTAGCCACGGTACTTTACAGCCTACAGGCCTGTTAAAAATTATGTATACTGCTCTTATGCAAATATTAATTGTTACTAAATTATGCCACCGACGTGGACGACTAGAATTCAACAAATCTTGCATACATTGTGCACTCGCCTGTGACAACTCATTCACTCTGCTAAAAGGCTTCTATTCAATTATGTCTGTCTTGTAAATTGCATATCGTTTACAGTTTAGTGCAAAAAAAATCTGTTTGCTGTTAAGTCTTTATGGAACTGAGCCACATATTCAATCTGGTAACACTGCCTGTCACGTGTCACTCGGTTTAATTATTTTTTATAACATATAACAGTTTCCGATTAAATACCTTCTATTGACAGAGACATGAAATGTGTTATAGATAATAATATATCATATATATATATATATATATATATATATATATATATATATATATATATATATATATATATATAATAATAATAATAAATACATATCTAAAATCTCGAAACGGGTATTTTAATGATAATATTATTGAAATAATTTCAAAATAATTTTGGAGATATTTAATAATTATACATATAATATATACAGAGTCACTATATGTATAAAAATATTCTTTGGTGTATCAGGGTACTAGGAACTGAGCCACATATTGAATGTAAGAAATGTATGAAACATCAAAAAATGTTGATTTTCAATCATTATTTAACCTATTAAGTGGGACTTTTTGAAATAGTAAAATAGTCCTATTTGACCGGCAACTAATGTAGATTCATCTATTATCTATAACACATTTCATGTCTCTGTCAATAGAAGGTATTTAATGGGAAACTGTTATATGTTATAAATAATAATTAAACCGAGTGACACGTGACAGGCAGTGTTACCAGATTGAATATGTGGCTCAGTTCCATAAAGACTTAAAAGCACGCAAAAAAAAATTGCAGACAATATTCTTAAAGTTAAAGGACAGCCCTAAAACCTGGGATACTTGTAATTGTATTCTCCGTCTATATTTAGAGCGAATAGACTATAGTTATTTTTTTATTAGAGAAAACGGTTCTCTAATGGAGCTTTTTTCGAGAGGGTTTTTTTAGACACAACAACGTGCTAATTCATTGATCTTAACTATTACTTGTTACACAGGTCACCGACTTAATAATCAGTATTTACCTTACAATACAGGAAATCAGAGTAAACCTGGATCAAGACGATCGATCGGGATTTTATTAATATTATTCCCGATCTCCCAGTCGTAATAACCGATCAAATATTTTTTTTATTTGAACCCATGACCATAGTATTTGTAGCCACGCGACTATTATTATTATTTATAGCTTACCGCAATCGGCTGTGATTGGTTAGAATTAGAACAGAATATGATATCCATAGAACCATTTACCATATATTAATATGCTCGATCTCCCAGTCGTAATAATTAAATTAGTTAAACAAAAAATGACTTGAGCGGGATTTGAACCCATGACCACAGTATTTGTGGCCATGCGTCTTATCCCTTGAGATGGTGTTTTTTTCGGTGATTAATAAGTCCATTTAAGTCCACCCTGTATATACATATATATATATATATATATATAAAACGGAAAGGAGGATGCAAATTAATGCATTGTAATAAATTATTAACGGCTTATTAAGTCCTTTCAGAGGTGATAAAAATGCCCCTTATAGTAGGCAATTATAAAAAAATATTATTACAATAAAATCCATGACCCGTTAATGGTTGATAATTTCGACTAATAAGAAGCATTGACGGATCTAATATTCGCTGTATTTTGTAATTACATAAATTAAAAGTTAATAAATATTTCATGGAGATTCCTTACATTTTTTTTAACATGTGAATTTTTGGTTATGGTTTACATAAAAAAGAGATATTTTTAGATATAAGTCATAGCCTCTAATAAAATTATCAGCATTGTATAAAAACCCTGACAAAACTTAAAGGGCGGCATTCAATATAATATTGTAATGAGAGTGTGTGCGTGTGCACCAATTTTACCAAGCGCTAGTCTATTCGTACACACACAATTCACTTTTATATTGAATACGGCCTAAAATATCTATTCAAGTTTATGATAATATTATTTGATTTTTAGAATCCCAAGGCTTGGAGATACAAAGAATACAGGAACTTGTTGACTGATACTCTTCACGGCCCTAATTGCAGTTCTCCGATCCTGAAGCTAACAGAGAAGACTTGTAGTGCGATCAACTCCAACACTATCAGGACTGGTTCCTGTACAAACAGTGGAAATGAAAGATTAAAGAAGCTGCTGTCTCCAGGATGGAGATGCACTCCAAGGAAAAGGCCTTTAGTCAGACAACCTGATATCATATTTGATATACCCGGTTATCGGAGGAGCATGCGTAATAAATTGTATACAAGCTGACTCAGATCAGCCGCTATTATATACTGTATATTATTTTTAGATAAAGATATTTTGGATTGGGGACATAAAGATATGTTTTTGGCAGCACTGTACGATGAACTTTACGTATGGAATTTCGTAACGAACGACGTTTCTCTCATTTATAAATTTTATAATCCAATAACGGCTGCTTCGTGGGATCCGACAGGACGATTTATAGCTGTTAAGTATCTGCACAATTAAAATAATGCATAATATTATTATATTAATAAGTCGATTACACATAATGGCCCAATCATAAAATTATTAGAAGGCCGGATTAATGGATGTATAAATATCAAGATGGCGGACCAAGTAGACGAGTCTGGCGGACACTGTAATGTTCTGAAAGTGGTTACACTGTGTCCGCTATGTTGATATTTATACATCGAGTTGCCTGGTATTCTTTTCGGCGGTAACGCTCTATGAGGGCAGTATTCAATATAATATGTGTTAGTGAGTCATTTTAGATGGTGTTTATATGAATAGACTAGAGCTTAGTGGGGTACGCGCATACGCACCTCACGCATACACTCTCGTTACACAATTATATTGAATACTGCCCTCATAGACCGTTATCGCCGAAAGAAATGCCCGACAACTGCACGTAGAAATATTAACATAGCGGACACAGTTTCGCTCAGACTCGTCTACTTGGTCCGCCATCTTCATATTTACACATACATTTGTCCGGACTTCTAATATCGGTGGTGTCGCATAGACAAGTTTTTTTTAATATTTTCTTTGAAAATACTGTATGTGCCTGAACAATATAGGTCGGGGTTTTTCTATGCTTGGTAAATTTTCAATAGACTAGATATTTATGGCGGCATTGAATACACTGAATTGAAATAATCCTGAAAAAATTAAGTACCTTATTATACCATAATGCGGGAATTAAATCAATTGAATTGAAACACAACTTTTTACTAAGCTACAATAAATTTACTAAGCATAGAAAAACCGGCTTACATGTATTGTGTATGATATGATGGAGCCTAAAGTACCGGACAAACAGATTATTTTTATATTTTTGGGATACGCTTTGATCCCTATGGATAAAAGTGCACATATACTTATTATTATTTTAATTTATATATTTAGGTTGGTATTGGCTTCGGTCAATTATACATATTCGATTGCGTTACTTCAAAAAGGACATACAGGATGATGTTTTCTGTGTATGAAGATATGGAGTCTATTACTTCTGTGGCTTGGCATCCCAGATTGAAACAGTTAGCATGGTTTGTATGTCTTGTATACAACATGTCTTTAATTAAACTTCAAATATTTTAAAGGCTTTCTTATGACGGCAATAGTATCACATAAAAACATTTTTAACAGGGGCCAAATAATATTTTGTTATAAAAATATATTTTATTACGACAGCTTGATAATATGTCGATTAATGATGTCTTGTTTATTGTTATTGTTGATCAGTCTGCGGGTGAATTTCACAAGGTCACAACATAACCTCTCAAATAACGACGTGTGAAAGTGTGTCACAGTTAAAAGTTCGTCCAAAGAATATTTGAAACATCCCGTTGTGTTCCTAGATTACTCTAACTAGTCTTGTGACTGTTGAAGTAATTCGGTTCACTGTGGAAATGTAAAGTGCGTTTTGTAAATGCGACATAAGGTGAACAGTAACTTTGCTGTTGATGATGATGGTCATTTACTAGTATCAATATACAGTAAGAATATCTACACATTACCAACTAGTCTTGCAGTCACCAGCTATCAAAATGAAAAAACTAAAACAATGAGAGGTTATGTGTAAATTCTAAATCTCGCGCCAAAATGATAGAAAAAAAGCTTGAGATTCTAAACATTTTAAAAATAATCATTAAAAATTGAAAATTTTAACTAGCAGACTTTCACCAATTATGGATGTCTCAATATATTACATTCAATATTCTAATTCTTCGGCTTAAATATCTGAAAATGAATAAAAACAAGTTGCATATAAGCCGTTCGTCCGTCGTTTTAGTATGAATAGGCTCTTACATGATGAATATTTAATATAGTGGCAAAGCAGACGGTCTGCTCACAATCATAAACGATGTACTGCCTAAACCTGAAACCTTCACAATGGAAGCTCACCAAAACGATATCGTAAAATGCTGCTTCTCACCAAGTGGCCAGTACTTGGTGACGAGTGGAGCTGATTGCTTCATCAAGTTATGGACTGCCCCTTATCATACTGTACTGTTCCAGATTATTTTCAGTGCCCCGCCTAGAGTATGTATATGATAAAATATAGAGTAAAATAAGCTGTGTTATATATTATATTGTTTGTGTTAAGGCGTTAGTGTGGCATCCATGGGAAGGATCTCAGCTAGCCATAGGGGGTGGTCTTTCTCCCATGGGTTCTGAAGATAAATATGGAGGAGACGGGATAGTCAGTGTTTGGGATGTCAGTAGAAGTAAGAATACTTGTCATATGTTACCGAGTGTCAGATGTGCTGTGGACAGTATGGCTTGGAGTCATCTTACTGGAGAGCTGGTCGTCAGTTATTGGATTGAAGGTTTGTTTTTTTATAAATATTACCACAACAACTTATGTAATAATAATTGTATTCCAGATAATTGTTCAGAAGAATCATCCATAAATGATAAGTATTACAGTAGGATTTTGGTATTATCTGGAAAGGACCAAGTCACAGATGAACTTTGTGCAACTAAAGCGAGAACAAGAGCTTTACTATTTAATCCTGATGGAACAAAATTAGGTAACTTATAAAATAGCCCTTTAGGCGCAAAAGACACATACCTGGCAACACTGGCAGTGGTATTCTGTAAAATGTATACATGATGGTTTCTATGATTTTTGTCACTCTTACTTGTTAATGTGACAGCTGGAATACTTGAATTGGACAGTGACAGCTGGAATTCTCCACTTTGACACATCCTTTACTTAAGTAAGAGTGACAAAACCAATATCATGTATGCATTTTAGTGAATACCGCTGTGGAATTGCTGCGGTTTGCTGGAATTGCTAAAGAATCTTGACTACTGAATATACTAAGCTCATTTATGCATGCAACCATAAACACGAAATCTGAATTAATCGACTTACGACTATTTACTACTATTTATATTATATTTTATACTTTTCCGAGTTGTGCCAAGTTCAAACGAATATTATAGTATTTCATTCCTTAATACTGTCTCTCTCTCACCTGTCTTTATATCGCTTCTTAGCTCTCCATGAAGTAAAAGGATAGAATGACACATAAAAATGATTATACCTAATACTACAATCTTAGTTTGACTTTGACACATCTCTAGTCATATCATATCAAAGAACTATTATGACAATTATGATTTTATTATTTTAAAGGTAGATTGATTCAGATTTCATCTTTATAGTTGCATGCATAAATGAACTCTCTAATTTTGGTAGTGTCACTTTTTTAGTAAACCTGGAATACTGTAGTTATCCCAGTGTTACTATATCCTTTTATTTTATCATGTATATAATATATCTTTTAATTTCTAACATATTGAAAAAGTTTATGACATTAACCATGGAATTGAAAGACATTATTTTATTTATTAAAATATAGAGTGACTGAATTTTTTTTAAAATCAGTTATCCGACAAATAAATATGTAAAATAAATAACCCACTATTATATAAGTATTTTTGAATATTTCAATTATCTTTACACAATTTCAGCAACTGCTTCAGCTGAAGAAAACCTTTTCATATACGACTTTCTAGGAGGACCCAGTCCTTTATTGAGTATGTACAAAAGAAAAATCAAAAAACGAAATTCCATTTTGAAGCTAGACGAAATAAATGAATTCAATAATTTCGGATATTTAACAAGATAATTATTTTATGTTTATCACTATTTTATGTATTTTTCTTAATTTATATTTTTAAAAACTTCTATACTTCATTAAATATTATTTTATATTCAATTAACTTTTATTATTTTTATGAAAAAAAAATATATTATACGACATTTTTATCCACACTAATTAGCAGAAAAATAAATCGATTTCTAATACTTTTTCATCTCTTAAGGCTGTCTTTTTTTCAAAATTTCAATAAAATAAAT
>JAGTTH010000028.1:0-97372 GCA_022606485.1 Agraylea sexmaculata | reverse complement strand
TGAAATAAATAATTAATTAGGCCTACGATAACAAATATATTTATTAAATTTTATCTTTACCTGGATTCCAATAGGTTCTCCATTATTATTTACAGATACATCTTTCAAATATCCAGATTCTTCCGCTTGCTTTCCATCAGCTGTGACAAAACTGAAATAAAAATATTATTTAATTTTGATGGTAACTGAAATTGATTACCACAACAGAACGGACCAACATATAGGTATGTAGGTATATAAAGAAATTTGGCATTAAATATAAATTATGGGTTTCAATAAAAAAAGTTATATGTACGTATGATTTTATATGAAAGCATGAAATATTGATTGACGATTATGATGATCGTGAAAAAATAATGATTTTGTTAGGAAATATTCGCCGTGTAGAAAAAGCTTTTACTGTCATCAATGAGAAGATTGAGTTTAAACCAGGCCCATTTATACAATAATAAATATGTATAATTGCATGAATACATTTTGAAAAACACTATCAAAATCTTCAAAAAACCGGTGATATAAAATTTTATGTCTATTTATTTTTTGGTAAGTAAAATAAACATTCTCTAATATCAAATTTCATTGCTGCAAATGTCTGGAAAATATATATGAACAATTGTTTAATGTAGTTGTTACTTATTAATAATCTATTGTACGAGTTTTTTATGAGAGCTGGCTTCGATACAGGTAATAATAGTTAGTATTATGATTGTTTAGTACGTATTGATTGAAGTATGAATTATGAGTGATGTTAGTATAATAAACAATCGGTATATTGTGTAAGGCTTCCTCTCATCATCTTTCAACTTGTAACAATGGTTGTACATAGAAAATAGCACCTCTCTGCACCATTGCTAATTAGAGCGTGCCTTATACGTCTATTTCCGATACACTTCTTAATACTTTACAAAATAAATTAATTAAGTAATTAACAAGATTCATTGCAGATATATGTGCTGAACGATAATCGTGTTAGAAGTGATTTAAGCAAAGCATACAATTTTAGAGAATATTTTAACAAAATGTTGTTTGTATTACAGTTCCATAAAATCACCGACGGTAGAGCTCTGTCCGAAATATTAATTGTTCCAGAATATATTTTGATAATGAGTCTAAACCTGGATGATTTTCAATCTGCAATTTTGAAGGAAATTTTGACGATGCATTTGTAATTATTTTTCATTACTTTATCTACTGCCAAAACGCGCTTAGTCGTAACATCAATATTTAGGGAGAAAAAAAATTTACTACGTGAATTTACATTTTTAGTTTTTGTTAGTTTTTGTTTTTGTTAGTTAGTTCTGGTAGTTAAAATAGAGGTATTTTTTTATAATTGTGTCATATTTGGAAAGATAAAAGAAGTCATTGACTCATACCACATTGTAAATTATTTTAAATATATACCATAAATTTATAGTTCTGTTAAGATTGTCACTTTTTTTTACACTAATTTGCCATTTTCTCAAAACTATGAAATATGACTTAGTGCATTTTGGCAGTATACCATCGATATGTAGCCATGTAACGATCATCACTAATAATTGTTCAAATGTTAAAAAAAAACCTAACTAGTAATGGATTCAATTTGACATTTAGAAGAACGCTTGCTCAACTCTTAAAACAACATAATTTTTAAAAACCAATATTAGTATTGAATATAAATAATCCATATTCCTGTAAAATTTCCCTGATTTCCGATTCAAATGGGTTACACACTAACCATTTACTTTTTTAGGTTAATCGATGATGAATAAAGAGGGTTTTAACGAAGTTTGACTATAGTTAAAAAAATATATGGTTACCTGTATCTATAAGACCCATCCACATTCAGTTCATTGGAATAGTCGATGATTGGTACAAAAGGAGTGTTGTATGGGGCTCCTGGACGAAATGGAGATACAGGATTGTAAGGATTGGTTACGGGATTAAGACGATTGTTGATTGGATTGTACGGATTATTGATAAAACCAGCAGCAGGTGAATAAGAAATGGGCGCTTGTTGACATACAACCCATCCGAATAGGAATGATGAGACAAAAGCCTGAAATTCAATAAGATCATATTTATTGAAACAGTTTGTAGAGTTATAGCGTAGTCAGTTGTTTACCAAGATAAACATCGTCGATTGAGTGAAGATGAATGAGTTTCCACGAAGATGCTTAAGTGTTAACTGTGTCAGTTCCACGATCAGGGATGTTTATATATAGAAGTTGTCGGTGGCAAACGACTCATCTTCCATGTTCAAATTGAATAGATAATTCGATCATTATACAAGTCTGCATGATCTAGCGTGTCTAGAGATACACATACATAAGTCTAGTTGTGAAAATCACGAACATACAATAATTATAATGGAGGTTTCGCACAAGACATTATTGAAAAGTAAGTCAGTTTCCGCCCTCGTATAAAAGCTTTCGATGATCATCCATCACAGCTTCGTGACTTTTGAATAACAAGTGTGTAATACTGAGACAAATCGCTTTTGAATTGTTAATAAACATTAATTCACCGACTTTAATAATTTATTTCCATCTTGTTTATCTAGATATTATTGTTGTTCTCATGTTAGTTATAGGTAAAAGATTTATATACTACCTAACCTAATCCTAAGATGTATTGTATTATCAATCATTGTATTAATTCATACTTAATAAATAAACTGTAATACATACCTTTGTATTTTGTTTATCTAATCCTTTATAAAAAATGGTACAATCTATTTTTTTCTTGATAATGTAAAATTTTATAATGACAAAGTAAAGAGCACACCTCTTTATAATCAACATAATAATATTAAGTACATAATTTGCGCCTATTTTTTTAATTCATATTTATATTTTTAAGGAATAAATCTTATAAGTACATATCGATGGCTCGGTGGACAATTGTTGTAAGTCATATTTTTGCCAAAATTAATTAATGATATATATTATATTCAAAATTTATTGATAAAGCTTTGTTCAGATAGTAATCTGTCCAAATGGATCTACCGGCAAAAAAAATATGTTGTAAATTTTCAAAAAAAAAAAAAAAAATTTAAACTATCGTTTATAGACATACAAAAAGTGTTCACTAACCCATCGATATCATTGATACAATGAACTTTTATAGTAATCAATCTATAACTCTTCTTCTACTTGTTTTCACTGTGGAATCTTTTATGGTACTCATTTTAACTAAAACATCACAGAACTATTTGTGACTGAATAAGATCATGGGTTGGATTATTTGCAAAAGAAAAAAATATTAAAAATTACTTTAATTTTATTTATAAATTATACTATACAAATTTTGATATTATCACACAATATTAAAACCATATGTTTTTATAAATTACCGAATAGTCGGTACTCCATAAGCTTGTGCTGGTTTTTGATCATAATTATTATTAAATATTGGTGTTGCAATGGGAATAAATGAAGATTTATTCTCTTCCACGGAAGGAACAAAATGAACCTGTTTGTATTGTATTGAAATTTTACCGTCACCATTTACTGGGACTGAATACGACATTGAATTGGGAATTTGATAATCGTTGTTCAAACCTAGTGAAGAATCAATTTGATCACCGAATACTTGATGGAGCTGCTGTTTTTGAATGTCATCTGAATAGTTGATTTCAAAAGCGTTAGATGGTGTGTTTGATGATTGAATGAAAATATTTTCAGGATGTACTGAATTTACGATATTTCCTTGATGAAAGCCTTGCGAATTTTCATTTACAGGTATAAAATTTTCATGGATGTTTATTTCATAAGCCTTTGAATTCCCACTTTTTATTTGGTGCTGGTTTGTGTTCCCTGAGAAAAGACCTTCGTGAATTTCAAATCCTTTGGAAGTAGATAAAGAAGGGCCCAAATTTCCTGATAAAATTTGATGTAATCCACTAGTACTGCTATCTGCATTATTTTTAATGTTGATTTCATATGCTTTTGAGTTTCCACTTTGATGATTTTCGAATCCCTCTGTATGTGAGCCTACATTACCACTGTCTACATTATTATGAATATTGATTTCGTATCCTTTTGAGTTGGTGTTTCCAATTTGAGATTGTACATTTTGTTGATTCACAAAATCGGAAACCCCTTCGTGGATCTTAAGACCTGATAAATCTGCTTGGTGTTCCACTCCTATAATTTGAGAGTGATCCAGAGATTGTCCTTGATGAATATTTATTTCATATGCTTTTGAGTTTCCACTTGATTGAGATTGTTGATGTTGAGATAAAACACCTTCATGAATTTCATATCCTTGTGACAAAGAAGAAACTAAGTTTCCTGATACAGCATGTTGTGATCCAAGATTATTGTCCGCGTTATTTTGGATATTTATTTCGTAAGCTTTCGAATTTCCCTTTGACGATTGAATTTGTTGATCGTTTCCAGATAAAATACCTGCATTAATTTCAAATCCTTGTTTTTGTGATCCGAGATTACTACTGTCTACATTATTGTGAATATTTATTTCGTACCCCTTTGAATTGGTGTTGTCAATTTGTGATTGTATATTTTGTTGATTGGCAAAATTTGAAGCCCCCTCATGGATTTCGAATCCTGAAAAATCAGCTTGGTGTTCCACTCCTATTACTTGAGAGTGGTCCTGAGATTGTCCTTCGTGGATATTTATTTCGTATCCTTTTGAAATCCCCACATCTCCTGAAACTTGGTGGGATCCACTCAAATCATGTCCTTCGTGAATATTGATTTCAAAGGCTTTTGAATTCGTATTGATAACTGCATGTTGGTTTTGAATACCTTCGTGTATTTCAAATGCTTGTGAAATACCAGAGGAAGAAGAGACTGAGGGCAGTTTTTGAGATGCAATATCATTATGAACATTTATTTCATATGCATTAGAGTTCCCATTTCCTAAATGATGAATTCCTTCATTTATTTCATCAGCAACATTCACGATAAAGTCTGATTCATGATTTTTATTTTGTCCAGTTTGATGTATTTCGTAAGCGTGTGATGGGATTTCTGGATTTGTGTGACTATTTGATATACCAGAATTTTGTTGAATATTTATTGAAAAAGCCTTCGATGGCCCGGGAATTGAAGGTTGCCTAATACCTGGTAAATAATGAGAAGAAACACCGGGAAGTGGAGGAAGTCCATATTCATCGCATCGTATATTTCCAAATATTGTCAGTAAAAGTAATAACTAAAATAAATAATCAATTAATAATTTATAGTGTCATTTAATTAATGTAAAATTTCTACTTACTCGAATCATTGCAACGACCAGCTCTCTTTGAATTTTAATAATAATGTAGATTATCGTTTGACCTGATTTATTTATATATGGATTATATTTTGCAAGATAATCATTATTGCAATTCCGTGTATTTTGACATTGATTAATGTGAATTCAGCCGTAGGGCTGCAGTTTGGTCACGATAGTTAAATTCACCGGTTTTATTTGCTCATCAGTCATAGGCACATGTAACTATTCAAATGATATTATTTCCACATAGAATAATTATGAAATTAAATGTATTTTTCAAATGATCTGTCGAAACATATTATCTCGTATTTATTTGTACAATTTTCAAACTAATAGTGCAGCAATTCATTTATTTCATGACAGGTTAGATAAACGGTTAACAAGCGGATAATTTGCAAGAACTGAACGTATAATTGCATTTGTCAGTTGCTCGTCTTTTGCAATTGTGGTGTTTTACTTTCCGGTATGGAAAATATATATCTTCGGTTGTAAATTATCATACATGTCGCATTACTTAAAAGGTCCTGCCGAAAAGGGAATTTTATAGGTGATAATTGTATGGCTTTGTTTCAGATCAGTATTCTTCAAATTGCCCGGTCATGACTTGGAATCATTTGAGAAAAGTCAGCCATTCTCCACAAGACACGCCTTCAGACATTCTGCTTATAAAATGCCACCAACTATAATATTATGAACTATAGTCAAATCTGTTTCAGAATATTGGTTAACTGACTATTGTCTTGTAATATGATTGACATGTGCAGATGTAACAAACATTTGCATAAAATTTTTAGAAGACATTGGATATTTTTCTAAATAAAACATTGATATCATTTAACAATTCTGCGAAGTATTACTTACTAAATTTTCCATTATTTAAAATAAACATAAAAGTAATATTTGCTTGGCCTATCGCGTGAGGATGAGAAATATTTAAAAAGTCGACTAAATATTCTCAAAATTTATGTTAGACTAGTTTTTGGTTGAGGTTGGGTATCTTTATAAATGTATACAGTAAAATTTATTATTAATAATAATAATATATATACATATGAACTAAATATTAATCCTCATATTTGTAAATGGGTTCAATTTTTTTTCATACTTTTTTACAACCTAATATTACTTCCCATGTCAAATAAAAATGAAAATTCTCATGTTAGTTATAAGTAAAAAGGTTTATATACTCTGTACACCTTAGTTCAATTCCTATGATGTATTTGATTATGAATCAATATATTAATTCATAATTCATAAAAAAAATTGCAATATAATAAACAGGGTGGACTTGAAATAACCAAGAATATTTAAAAATAAAATTAAAAAAAATTAGGCATAATAGACACAATACACACGTAACAGTCACTACCGAGTACTTCAAAGAAAAAGCTGATTCCAAGATGGTGACCCAAACTCGATTCCAAAAGCACTATTAATTAATAAAAAAAAAAATCAATTACTCTTGTTCCTAAAATATTCTCAATTATTTCAAGTCCACTCTGTATGTGGACTAAATAAATCATACTGCAATACCTCACAGTGTAACGGAATTTCATATTTATAAAATATTGAGTAATGACAATGAAAATAGTTAGCAGACAGCTGGTTTTTTACTAATAATCCTAATCATATCCACAGAAACCTTTAATGAATTCTTAATTCTTACCCTTATTCGGTAATTTTTATATATTATTGATACAAAATTGCACACTTAGTTAATGATAGTGAATGATATAAAGTATTAATATATTTTTCATGGCATATTGACCTTGGCTCTAATTAAATATCCAATATCCTACCACTGACAATGGTACAACTGCATTGATGTGCCAAAAATGATGGGTCATGGGAGATGAGAAGCTCCGATATTGGAAGAAGGCCTATGTCCCAACATCCGCCGACCAAACCCATTGTTTTCCCACCATCTCTCAGTCCTTTATATAAAAGGTCGAATATCAAATCGGTCTTATTGTCTAGGATGTGTTTCGAATAGAATCATCACATTTTATAACCGTATCAAAGTAAAAGTATTTCAGCGTCATGAAGTCGGTGAGTTTTAAATACGTGACTATATTTGTGCTTTATTAATAAAAATATTAATTTTATGTATAGATTATCTTGTTATTTTCTTTCGTCACTATTGTGTGTGGTCAAAGAGGTTCGCCTTACAATACTTTGAAGGACGTCCCCATACTAAGATACAACAGTGAAGCGAATCTTGATGGATCATATCGTTATAGGTAATTTAATTCATTTAACTGTAAATAATAAAATAAAAATGTTGAATTCTGTAGTTACGAGACGGGAAATGGGATAAAAGCCCAAGAAGATGGATTTCTCAAAAATAGAGGAACCCAAGCTGAAGCTCAGGTTAGTGCAAAAAATTTTTTTATCAAAGTGTTATTTACAAGGAAATTGATTTTAAGGAGTTTTAGAAATATTTTTTATGTTCTCGTTTATTCTTTTTATATAATTTTATTCACACTTATTAATCATACATCTTTTAAGATTAGAGTACATGACTTAATATCTTTTGTAGTGGGTTTATGTTAAAGGAATATTCTTGTATCATAATTAAGATTATCACTATTTTGAATTGATTTTAACTGTTATTCCAAAAGATTTATATATTTCATATTATTCCATAATTTCAAAGGGAAGCCCGATAAGAATATTTAATACACTGAATTAAAATGTATCAAACATAAATAATATTGAAAAAATAAAACGCGCCTGATGCGGGAATTGAACCCTAGTCTCTCAGATTTCAGCCAAGTCCTCGTACCATTCAGTGGTATAATGAGGAATTTTTAATTAGAATTTCAATTAGATACAATTCATTGTATTTAGATATTCACTATTGCCTTAATTCAAATTCTAAAAAAAAGACTGGTTTTTCACCAGTCTTTTTTTAATAAGTAATTTCTATCGTTGAATTAACTTGCAAAATGATCGCAATTAATTACACAAATATAATGTAATATTCTTTTTTTTAATACTAAAATAACTATAGTAATTATAGTATATATATAATCTAATCATTTTAATTCTTTGGCTGAAATATTAATATTCTATTCAAATGTAGGTGATGCAAGGATCCTATTCCTATACTGGACCCGATGGGATTCTCTACACTATAAAATATATCGCTGATGAGAATGGATTTAGGGCTGAAGGTGCTCATATTCCTACTCCTCCTCCCATTCCAAAGGCCATTAGGGATTCCCTGGCTTATAATGCTGCTCATCCGGAACCCCCGAGGCGAAATTATTAAAAAACCCATTACACCACTACTCATTTATTTATTTCCAACTGTATTATACACAATAATATGATTAAGTATGTGATAATTTATTACCAACAAATATTATTTTTATATGATGACCTGGCCTGTTTTAGACGATATTGAAATGTTTGCCTCTCTAATGTATGTACGAGTAAAATTTTAAATAAAAAGCATTTTTTCGTAAGTGTTCTTTTATTGACATAAGTATATACATTTAATAAATTTTGAATGATATTGTTAAGCAATAAAAAATATAGAAAGCTATTCGTCTTTATTAATTTACTGAGTATCATTTAAAAAAATGACATATTAATTCCGATATTTTCGTCCCATAATAGTGGCCGCGTCGAAAGGTGGAAAGTATGTATTTTGCGGTAATTTGATACGGGACAATGGAAACTTATATATAAGTACTAAAAAGGATGGTGATGATGTCCTCCCCCGAATCCAAGATCTCCTCCAGGTCCTCCTCCGTGACCTCCTATATGTCCTCCTCCATGATATCCCATAGGCCCTCCTCTATGACCTCCTATTGGTCCTACTCCATGACCTCCTATAGGTCCTCCTCTATGACCTCCTATAGGTCCTCCTCCGTGACCTCTTATAGGTCCTCCATGGCCATGATGATGTGATATACAAGGATTAAAGTGATCAGGATAAGGAAACTGTCTTAATCCGGGATGATGTGAAAACATAATATGACCTTCCAAACAGCCCATGTTTGCCATTGGGCCAAAATGTCCATCAATAGGTGGTAACGAAATCCGACTTATTTCAACAGGTGCATATACCTCTTCTACCACTGGTTTTTCTGTCGGTGTAATCTCTGATTCAACCTGGAATTTCTCATTTTTGGGCTTAAGTATAATTGGAGTGCAACTCACATATGCCACGATATATGAATACTGAAAAAAATATGACCAATTATATTATTGGGGGATGAAAAAAATTGCCATCACTCACCACAAGCGGCCTTAACAACATTATAATCCGTATTGTTGGGACGGGCAATGATGCGCAACCGCTTCGTACGATAATCAACATGAAATGACGATTAAGCAGTTTGTCTGGTCGTTCGTGTGTCTTTGGGAAAAAAATGTTAACGCCTCAAGCCAACTGACAATCAACAAACAACTCGAATCGTGACCGATTGGTGGCAAATGATTTATTTGTTTTATAAAGAGCCACTAGCATTTTTTGTTCACTAATGTCATGTACAGACTACAAGTACACACATATTACTGACGCTTATTAAAAAGAAGTACTATGAGTAAAATATTTCGCAAGAATTTTAATACTTACGAAACGGTTGTATGATTAATTCAACTACGCCATAGTTAAATAAAAAAAATAGCAACTTACAGTTAAATGAGCACCAACTTGAATTGTGACCAGGGACCAATTCCCAAGTCTGCATTGCAAATCCTTAAAAAGGAACTTTTTTACATGGAAGGCGTTTATACTATTTTTGCACATGTATACAAACAATAAAGAAAATCTTAATAAACATACACAGGGTCATCGACATCTGCAAGAATAATCGTCTCTACATTCAGTTTACAAGTCAGGAAATTCGAGTAAACTTGTCTTCAAACGATCGGTTGATAATTATCAATCCAGTCAATTATGATTATTCTAAGAGGGTTTCTCTTATTGCATCTGAATAAAAATACATTATGCAAATAATTAAAACACTAGTAGTCGCGCCGTTGATTTTTGAGTAAATAAATAAAACATATTTTAGCAATGATTCATGTTCAATATATTTATTTATTTGAATAAAACAAAGCTTAGAAAATAATAATTAATAATTTTTCTTGTAAGGCGTCATCTTACGGCCGATGCCAAAATATATTTATGAAATAAGGACTCAAGTCCACTTAAAATAAAGTTGAAATACACAGATTATAAATAGTAAAATAAATTTTGAACAATATTTTTTTTTAATAAATATCAATAAATACATCAGGATACACACAGTCAATAATCATTCAATGGATCGACTTCATCGTTTACATCTTCATCTAAGATTCTAGAATATACATCGTCTTGTCTTAATCCAGGAAAATACCCAGGATAAGACAGATAGAAATGATAAGGATCGGGATTGAGGAAATCTCCCAATCTATGAGCCAGTTTACTTGCATATTTCAATGGTATCTTCTTAACTTTTTTTAATAAATGAAAAGTACGACCATCTCCAGCATCGACATTGTCTCCAGATTCAAAAACTTCTTCTTCTTCATCATTATCAACAGGAGCGGTTTTTACCAAAGTTGAATAAATTAAAAGCAATGAGAAAAGTAGCCAAAAAGTCCTCATTTTTCCTGTGACAATGCATATAAATCAATAAAAATATAAATCAAACATATGTCAATATACTCACTAATTAAGTATAATTTGTCCCCAAAGTCTTTCACGAACGAATGATGAAAATTTGTTTATGATTCTAATATATATCGATCAAGCTTTCACCTATTTGTTAATATTTTTATTCATAACGGAACTGAAATTTAGTAAATTCCCATTAGGCAAGCTGAAATGCATGAATCATATATTTCATAATAAATATATATCAACAAATTATTTTATATTTCGGTAATTGTGATAATCATAATATTTTATACTCTACAAAAATAAAGGTGCACAGGTTATATATCAAAAAATAATTTATAATATTAGAAAAATACCACTTTATTGTAATGAACTCTTCCTGATTCCCCAATAAAAAAAAAACAATCAATTAAATCTGTTTCCCAGGAGACTGTATATTATCTGTTAAAGTTTATAGATGTGTCTACTTTTCCTAGGTATTTCATTTTGATAATGTAGTAGAAATTTATAAATATTTCTTATTATTTATTTATTATTAAACTACCACATACACTAATTTTAAACAAAATACGAAAATCAATTTTTATAGGACCTACCTATAGATTTGACACATATGTAAATTGAAATTTACTAAATATATATTTAATATTTTTAGAGTCATTTCTTTTTATAACATAATTGAATTAATATGATTTTGCATGTTATAAAAACTTACCAACATATTATCTTAAAACATTTTTAATAAAATCTATATCTATATAAAAATAATTTTGATACGAAATATAGCTATATAATTAAATTTCATTTAATAAGGATTCAGAAAATTCAGTTGTTTTAAATCGTGTAATACTTATGAAATAAATAAAGTGTTTATTTGATGAAGACATCTTCTGGTGACACTTGAAGAATATTGCACTGAAATAAATCAATATTATTGGTGACAGGCTCCATAATATTAAATATTAAATAAAACTATGATATCGATATGAAGTGCATATCTAGCATATTTTTAGAGAGAGGATAGAATATTGGCAAGGAAAAGAGTCTCCATGGCACATTGCATCGCCATATTTCATTATACAACGATTTGTGTCTGAATTGTCTCCTGAAATAAGCATAAAACGGAAGATAGTAGAATTTGATATGCATGGTTTTGTGTTTGCACTTTCGATTTCTGTTGTCATCATAAAAGGTTTCACCGATGACTCGTTCAAACAAGAGGTGTTATGTCACTTCATACAACAATACAACACAAACAGGCGTGATGATACTCGATTCAATCACTTTATTTACGTTGGGTATTATCCGCTTAGTACTATTGTATGTATAAAGTTCATTCATGGTGATCAACATTATACACTGTATCTTGAATAAATATGTATGTCTTACAATGCGTTATACAAAAATAACGTTAGTTCTTACTAATGCAATATTCTAGATTGAGTATCTCATAAAATAAATTATATAAGTAGTATATAGTATATGTACTTGATAAAAAACATTATAAGTAGCATTTTTTTGATAAATTATAACCAATTTTGCAATTTCTTCTTCGTCCTTTCAGAACGCAAAAACTTACACACATCTGAATTGATTGAAGTAGTTAAACCCAAAAATATTAAGATAGAAATATATTTTTGAAATTGATCTGTAGTAAAACTGTTATTTATATATGCTATAATTTTTTTGGATGTTTACAAGTGTGTATTGAAAATTATAATATATACAAATAAAGCTTAAGAGTCATGGTTAAAAACTTTACGGTTTAAACTTATAAACCTATAATATGTAAAAACCTTAAATTATATACAATTCACACAAAAAAAATCTTTAACTTATGTAATTTTTTTATTTATAAAGTCTAGGAATTGCGATCTTAAACTTGAAATATAAATTTACACTTTTAATAATATAGTTTATTTTCGAGCTACTAACACATATAACTCAGTAAGTTGTACTTACGCCATACCAGTGAAAGTAAATATTTTATTTACCTAAACCGATTATGTTTTATTAAAAAATATATGCGAAATCCTCAATGCAAATATGGAAAAATTACTAGTTATTTATAAATATATTTATATCTTTCGGCGTTTCATTTATGTTGGTTTAATCTAATCCATTAAATCGGCTGAATATTTGTGGAAAAAAACTGAATCGAAGGCCGTTCATATTACGAAATTATATGACTCGATTGACCGAGATAGCGAACATCTTTTCCAACAAAACCTGGCATTTTATTATGTCTACTTTTCACATATTTAATTGCAATATTGATCATAAACGACTGTAAAATCCAATCATAAAAATTCTTATTCAAAAGTGAATTTTATTATAAAAAAAACCGGATTCTATTGATATAAAATACAATGTATGATCATTAAATCGACAGTAAAAGCTTATTCATTATTATTTTATAATAATATATACAACCTTCAAATTACGACAGAAAACACTATTTTGTATTTTTTATATTAAAATGAAAATTTTAACCTTTTTTTTAGATTTATTCGATGTAGTGCTTTTATGAAGATAATTACTATTTGACATTTGGTTTCATAGTCACGATATTTGGATTGAATTCATCTATCGGATGATTTTTTTATAGTTTGTTGGAATGTTGTAGAAATATTTTGTTATTTATTTTATTGACGATTCATTTTTGTGTATATAAAATATATGTGTATGTGAATTTTCTCTTTTAGAATTGATATTTGGGTTTTATTGAAAAATTTGGATTGTTTAAAATATAATTTATTATATTTTTTACATATTCACACAAATCGTTTACAGACACGATTCTTGTCACTTGGAAATTGGTGGTGGTTTTCCCAGTGATAGTTTTAAATTAAAATAATAATTAAAGAAACACAAATATGGTAGAAGTATGGCAGTGGGAAGGGGTCAGGGCGTTTTGCGCTCCTACTAGAATATAGAAGAGCATCACGGTAGACCTACAGACAAAATACATTGGTTGAAAGATACGTTGGAACCCGTTTAGATTTGCCGGTGTCATTTAAGGTAGTTTTATCTTAATGTAGAGAACTTAAGGGGCTTGAGGAATGTGAGCTCCTTCAGCGTGGAAGCCAGTCTCATCAGCGTAGAAGGTGACGGTGATTGGGTTACCGAGGGGATCCTTGTAGGAGTAAGATCCTCTGACTACGATGACTTGTTCGTCCTTTCCTTCTTCGTTCTTGATGGTTTTCAGTTCTCCGACTTCATCGCGGACGATTTCGTTTTCGGTTTCGAAACTGCACAATTAAATTTAAAAAATAATTAAACACGAACTCATTGGTTTATAGTAAAATACTAACCCGAATTGGTAGGGACCGGCGGGATCTTGGTCGAAGCTGGATTTCAAGATCCTGATGACCTGTTGTTCTTTTTCTGCGGGAGCAGCGTAGGCCAAAGCCAAGGTGATGAGGAATACAAGTGCCTGAAAATAAATATACAATTAAGTACATCGTATCCATGAAGAGGGGTGGTTTTAGTCCGTTGCTTTGTTAATGCACACACATATTATCACTGGTTTATCACTTTCACTTACGATTTTCATTTTTGAGAGTTGCTTGGTTGTCTTCTGTGAAGATGAACAAGATGCGACTGATGCCTTTATCACGGCTCCATCGTCTTATATACCCAAAGCATCAAGCCATACATCTCCCCGCCACTATTTGGCTCGTCTGCATTTCTTTTTCTTCTCGATTATTTTTTCATAGTCTCGGATAATACTCTTCTTCTTTTTTCGCAGCGAGAATGCTTTGACATTTAATTGAATCGAGACCCTCGTGTAAATGGTATTATAGCATCACGCTGTATGAACACACACACGTAGTACATTTTATTGCAATTTCTTGCATCATTAGTCCATCATCTCGGTCATCAAACATCCATAAGTCAATGCAATTAGTTTTCTATGCCGTTATCCAATCATTCTATATTTATTAATGTGAGATGAATATTTTACTTTCAATGAAAGCAATTCATATTTCATTGAATATTCGAGACCTGAAAGGCTTTCATTGAAAGTACAAAATTGCTTATTATTTGATTATGTTCAAGTATACTTAAACCCAAAATAAACTGAATATGCAATATAACAATTATTCAACGATCTAATACCACAAGGGGAGAAACAAAACGCCTCTAAACATAGATGGGTGTATGATTATAATCAAATGATTTTTCTGTGTGGGTTAAAAATTTAATAGAAAAATAATAAATACAAGAAAACCTAAGAATTAAATTCATCAAGTCTCAAAATACATTAAAACTATTGTTTAAGAAGTATTATTTAATTTAAAAAAGGTACAATTATCTAGTTAAAGATAAATTTAAATAATTTATTTTTTGCACTTTATTTTAAATTATGATTATATTCCGAAGCCATCCGATAAAATTATAATTATCTGCCTTGTTTTCTTATATTTTGAAAAAAAATAGAAAATCATTTGTGTATGTTGACAAAAGACAAGTCAAAAGACTTATACATTAAGTCATAAAAATGACTTAATGTATGTATAATGTATTTTAAAGGTTACTTAAAGTTGCACAAATTTAATCATCGCCAATTTGTCTTTATTGAATGAAATATAAATGTTGTTACGAAATGGAATTTTTCAAAATAACATAATTTTATACGTGAAGGTGTCAAGAGGGCATCAACGCAACCGGCTGTTAATCTATTCATAAAAAATAAAAGAGAATTAATAATATATTTTATTATCATAAGAATATTTATATAGGATATAGAAATTCAGGTGAAATCATGTAATTTTTAATTCATTTACTTTATCAGATGATCACAAATCATTATTCTAATTCAACGTGAAAAAAAAAACAATCCCACAGACGTTTAAAAATGTACATAATTTTTTTGATGAATTTAATTCACATTATAAACGTATTCTTGTAAATCTGGTAGATATTTGTTGATTTTATCTGATTCAATTAGTTTCGAGGACTTTTCAATAATTTAAGCCATACCCAAATAAAAAAAGTTCATCGGCATATTTTGAATTTTTAATTGTATTCAAACTAGTGACATTTAACAAAAGCCCGTTTTTAATTTTAATACGTCTAGTTCATAATTGCAAAGAATTTGAAAACTTGTGTTAATACAACTATTTTTATTTTAATCATTATCAATAATTTCCACAAAAAAGTATTATATTTACTATTCATATATGTACTTACAGCCTGTTTGCTAATAATTTTTAATCATAATAAATTCAAAGAAATCTCCAACAATCATTTTTTTAGAAAATTTTATTTTAACATAATGTATTTTTATATAATATGAGCATGTTACAATTTTTCCCAATTCATTATTCTATTTAATAGTATATTTTAAATTACGTATTTACTTATTAATACTTTTGTGAAAAGGTTCTGGTAAATTGTTATTTTAGTTTCAAGCAATATATACAACTAATAATGTATAAAAATAAATTTGTTTTCGTTCAAGATAAACATATATATGAATTAAATGATTTATATATGTATATATATTTTCACAATATTTAGATTCTAAGTTTGATAGCGGTTGACTTCTTTTTAAGAGTTTGGCCAATTTTAACAAAAAAATATTATATTTATTCGAAGAATGTTATATAAATCCGCAGTTCCAAATTTATTTTTTTATCATTTTACAATCCCTCATTTTTTATCAAAAATGTTTAGCAACCATGTATAGCTTACCATTTTCAAAATCCCAAGTTTGTTATACTGGTCGCTTTATTATTTTATATGTAGTAGGTAAGTACTGTAACTGGAATATTAAATATATGAAATTTGTCTTGGTAATGTGTTAAAGTATCAAAGATAAAAAAAAGGTTTTTGTTATATTTTTTTCAGTTCATCTAGGAACCAAATATTTATTTATGCAACTTAAATACAATTTTTCGATGTTCTGATGTGCACGAATATCGAAGGGTTCTCCCAATATGGCACGCTTATGCTTTTTAAGCATCAAATGGCAGAGCCCCGATATTCGTTATTTTGTCTATTTTTACTATATTATTTGGAATCATTGAGCGATGGTCGTTTGTCTAGGTTAATTTAGAACCTCCTGTTGGGCCTTGAGACGGGAACGGGAACGTTGACGACGGGAACGGCATCAGCGACTGGGATGTGAGCTCCTTCAGCATGGAAACCAGTCTCATCAGCATAGTAGTTGACGGTGATGGTGTTTCCACTGGGATCCACATAGGAGTATGAACCCTTGACAACGACGATCTCTTCATCTTTTCCTTCTTCGTTCTTGATGACCTTCAAGTTTCCTTGTTCATTTTGTTGGATGGCGTTTTCAGTTTCATAGCTAAACATCAATCAAAACAATTAATCAATGATAATTTAATTATTAATGTATCATATTAAAAGTGTTTACTTGAAGTTGTAGGCGCCTGAAGGGTCGAGGTCGTAGTTGGAGGAGAGGATCTTGTATTGGGGTGGTTGTTGTTCCAAAGCATTGCACATGAAAGCGCAAGCTACGAAGAAGAAAAGGAAGATTACCTGAAATTAAATCAGTTAAATTATTTGTATTCAAATTAATATCCGTGACGGGTGGTCGATCACTCACTTTGCTCATGATTCTGGTGAGGAGGTAGTGATAGTTAATCTAAAACTGATACTATCTGAAGAGCAGCCAGCCTCTTTTATAGTGATCATCTGCCGCTCCGAAAAAACCAGATTCCGCGCCTATTTTATTGTTGTGTGTTGGAATAATTATTCCGAATATGGAAAATTTTCGATGGCCTAGGAAACCTGCTAAAATCATGGATTAGTATCAAAATGGCACGTGAACACAATATCTTTTTCACCTGCCCATAGTGTTTTCAATTTCGATAACAATATCATTGTATAAAAAATATAATCCGGCCATTGTCCTCAGCGATTTCAGTCTAAGATATTAATATTTTAATATAATAAAGAGAACTATTATTATAAAAAGTTAATTAATTATAAATATAGAATTAACTGGACCTCGGTAAACTATCATTTATAATTTTTTATTTTATTATAATTAATTAATAATGAGATTGAAGATTTCAAAATGAAAAATAAGAAAATCCAATTTAATAGGAGTAAAGTATACAATTAAAAATCATATTTAATTATATAAAAAATATCAAGAATATAATAAATAAAAGTAATTTGTTTGAATTAAACGAATTGTTTGAACTACATAATTTAATTTTTATTTTTGTTCAAAAATGTATTTGAAATATGGTTTGTGTTACCTCTAAGCATTGGTAATAATCTCTATAATAAATATTATTAAAAAATGTTTTGTATATATGTAAAAATTAAAAAAATATATTTTTGATAAACTCTAATTTGTGATTCTAAATAAAATTTCATCAATTTAGTTTATAATTTTGATAAAAAAATATTATAAAAATTACACATTTCTTAAATAAAAAATAAATAATAACAAACTGAATGTATACTTTCATTTTTTAATCCGTAATTTATATTCTACCCTTATTCAATATAACCTCTTTATAAATATATCAAATAAAACTATGTACAATGTACAATGACAATGTGTATGATATTGACAAATGTGACATACTTATTTAACCACCATGATGATTCATTCTATAAATCATATTATAAATTTTGATTTTTCAAAAAAAATCACACGCTCAATATATCAAAATCGAAAACGATAGATCCTGTCATTGAATAGCTTTCGATTATGATCCTTGACCTTTTAACAGGGATTCGCCATCGAATATTTAATATGGAATTTCGTATCAATTTAATATTCTTAATATAATGTATACAAATGCACCGAATTGAATACATTTTGCATCGTATCCTGGTGTAATAGAAAGGAGTTTTTTATTGAAATAATAATTTCATGCCAAATAACCGTGATATGCAATATAATTATACAGTATTAAATCCACCCAAATACTTATTCTTACGAAAAAGAAGAACGCAAATTTCATGCATTTACAAAGCGGTAATTCTGCTAAATATTTAAGAACATTTTTTTCATTCATTGAAATATATTTAAATATTATAAATAGTTTTGAATTTAATCATATTGTATAAAAGGTTTTCTCCGGGTGTCAGAAATCATTAAGCACTGAAAAATCTTTTCCAAGCATTTTTTTTAATATTTAGTAATACGCTTAATAATGATAGTTATCCAAATTACTTTTAGTTGCCAAGGTCGATGTTTCAATTATAATCTCCATTTTTAGATTATTTTACGACAAAATTCCTCCCAATATTCAAAAATAAAACCTTGACTTTATGTCGTCTGTATTTTACTATGTAATATTGTATAAGGTTTGTTAACCTTTTAAATCGTTTCAATATGTTTGTTTTCAATAAATTGAAATATTCAGTGGGCATTTATGTAGAAACATTCCTATCGTGCCACAAAAACTGCATTTAAATGCCTGAATTTTCAGTACAAATACTATTTTACGAGTTAAACTCAGTTTTAAAATTTATATAATTTAGAATAAAATCAATATACCTACAAAGTGTGTAAGGTGCTGCAATGACCTTTATTAAATACCAAAAACAATCATTAACTCATGTAAGTCGTTAACATAATGTTATGAGTATTTAACATGTTAGAATAACATCTTTCATTCTAAAAAAAAATTCACGATTTTATAAAAAAATTTCATCATTTTAAAACATTTAAATTAAATGCCAAAACAACGATATTATGTTACACGTATTTTCACAAGAATATTTTGTAATTGCAAACAACCGCATTACTTAAAAGTATTATGTATTTTGAATGAATTCATGTCAAATATATATCAATAATATTTCCCAGAATCTTTATAACATAATGTTTTGTGTGAGCTTAAATAATAGATTTAGATTAAAACATATTAAACATCGTCGTCTATATTGTGTATAAGTTTATGCATTTTTTGAATATGTAATGTGAAATGTTGTATTTGTCGTCTTATTCTCGAATAATGTAATAAAGTTTAATAGGTGCCTATATGTAATATTTTTTCACTAATAATTTATTATCAGTAAAAACACTTCCCACCTTTAATGTGTTTATACGTGGTTTTAATAGGTCCTTAAATAACTTTAAAAAGTCTTTTATCTCTTATTGATATTGAAACAAGCACAATATTTTTGCAGTTTGCGATAAATTGTTCTATATATTTCACAGTGTTGATATTTTCTCTAGAGGCATTGTAAATAAATAATCTTTTAGCTTATATAAATGTTGGCATGTACTCTATAACCGTAATATACCAAGGCTGCAAACAAACTCATTAGGATACTTCTTGATTGAATTTGAACCTTAAAACGTCACTCTCAACACTTGTCAATTGTCCATTTGATGAATGGCTGTATTGAATAATGGCGGAAGTATGATTATAGTAATAATCGTGTGTCAAAGTGAAAGAAAAAACGTTTTGAATCGGTGTCGTGGAGAATGTCAGTTGCGCCACCGCGTATAGCTAACACAGCATCCTTGAACTTTCGGACCATGTTTTGAAGAAGACCAAGAAGGAGATGAAATAGTCGATGTGTGTTTTGTACAAAATCGTCTTCGTCGGTTAATTGGCGATGGATAAACAACATTTTGTGTGTTATATGTATGTAAATTTATGTACGAAGTGTCCTATTGCGTTATTCATTTTATTATATGTGAGCTGGTCGACGATCTTTGTGACAGAAGGTCGCCGACTTCATCATCAGTATGGATTTTAATATATTACTAAAATCCTTAATCACAAGTCACTCGTGTCTCCTATTATGTCCAATTCTGTTGGTGACCGATTGATGTCACAAGCCTGTCAACTCATTCTTTATTGCAAATATATTAATCATTACTAAATGAATATTTCGCTCCACAATAGTAAAACTGTCAAGTGCAATATTGACTCAAATAAGCGCAAGCTTCAATCAAATAAAGCTTCATCTGCAATCAAATGGTATATTGAATAAAAATAGATGGACTAGTTTTCAGTTAAACTTATTAATAATTGTAGTACCATTTATAATTGGGAATATTTCGTATAATTTAATTCGTGTAATTTTTCATAACATTCAATCAGTTGTTCAATCAATCAATGCTTTTTTTGTCATAAACCAAATGAATTTAGTTTTTTTTATTATCAAGACACTTATTTGAGAACCACAATTTATAATTAAATCTTTAAAAATAATAAATTTTTGTCAGCTATATGCTAGAAATCTATTGATTAACTTTATCTAGGTTTAAAATAGCCTTGAAGATTCGCCTTGACCCCCGGCCTTTTTTTTCTTCTTTTTATCCACCTAGCTTATATTTTTATTGTCGCTGATTTCCATACGAGAGATAAATCTGTCACTTTTGTGGTAAAACAGTTGAAAAATAAATACTTCAGTTAATTCGATTCGATACCAAAAGACATAATGTTGATGATCCATAATATATTTAATGGTAATCGTATTCGTGAACACGGAGCATGTGAAAAGTTGAATTGAATCAAGGATAAAATTCTGAAAAGTTTATCTTTAAATCTATTCGTACACATGTTATAATTTTAAAGGTCGCTTGGCAAAAAAAATTGTTAATTTTATTAAATTATGAATGTTGCTTTTCTGTATAAAATACTGAGTAATATCGTATTACATTTCATTATCTTAAAGCTTTTATTTAAAAAAAAACCAATGTGGCACAATATTCAATCAAATTCTTTGAAATGAATTGTGTAAGATAATTTTGATAACCATGAATTTATTTTTAAGAAATGTGCACTTTATAATTGATCTATAGAAACATGATTTTTTTATTTTAATTATTAAGAGAAAACAGTCGTCTGGAATAACAGAGAACCTACATCTCTGATGGAGCTTACTTTGAGAGGGTTTTTATACATAACAACGTGTTAATTGTCTGTAGGTGATCTTAACTATTACTAGTTACACAGGTCACCGACAGAGCGGCTCTGATCGACTTAATAATTGCCTCAGTATTTACCTTACAATCCAGGAAATCAGAGTAAACCTGGATCAAGACGATCGATCGGGATTTTATTAATATTATTCCCGATCTTCCAGTTGTGATAACCGATCAAATCAATTAAAAAACATTGACTTGAGCGGGATTTGAACCCATAACCACAGTATTTGTATCCACGTGTCGTATTCCCTGAGCTTTTACGCTGGTAATGATTTTTAAATTAATATATTGATTCATAGGCTAGGTATTCTTTCTAGTGTGAAATTAATTTTCCCAGATATATATGTACGTGAGTAGGTAACAATGATTTTACAGTATGATAAATCAGTGAAGTTATGTAAATAAATTTTACGTATACCCCCGTATTCTGAATGCATGCATACATTTAAGGAAGGTAACTATTTACACTTCTCTTCCTTATTTCTTCCTTCCTTCCTTTAACATTTGCCTTCCTCAAATTTGACGTTTATGATGACACTTTGTGAATATGAACTTTATTGTGCAACTGACGTTACCGAATTAAATTCGTTTTAAGAAAAATCTTCGATCGGTAGACCATGTACAGTAACAGGGAGACTGACTAGTCGAAGACTGGATGCTGATCAGGGCTGAAGGGGCGGAGACTGGAGCCAGGGAGCGATACTGATTCATATTCATAAAGTGTCATCATAAATGTCAAATTTAAGGAAGGGAAGTGTGAATAGTTACCTTCCTTAAATGTATGCATGCAGAATACGGGCGATAGATGAAGAAGCTGGTGACAAATTATTTTGAATTACACCTCAATATATATATATATATATATATATATATATATATATATATATATATATATATATATATATATATATATATATATATATATATATATATATATAAATATATATATATTTATCCGTTATTATATCCGCTATTAAAAATGTCATCTGCTACATGTAAGATTTTAAATATTGACGTTTGATTTGAAATTTGCCATTAAAGCAATCACCATATAGCACAATTATTGTATTATATTCTAGTACATATGACTACAATTGCTTGGCTTAATGACGCTTTGTATTGTATAAAGCTTTACAGCCACTGTGTCACGGGTCATGGATCGTTTCTCTTGGTGACTTTTTTTGTTGTTTAAATAACGTGGGCTGATCGGGGTCAATCTGCAAAAATTTCACTTGATTTCCAAACACCTCTGTCATGTCATTCTGATTGCAGCACACATTCTATATAAATGTGAAATTGGACATTGAAAAACAATATTATTTGCAGGACTGCTTGTTCATCAAATGCGATTCATATTAAAAATTCAAAATGTATGCATACTTTATACGTGTAGGTAATTTTTTATGTAAGGTAGGCAAACCAATATATTACTCAAATCTATAAGATGACATAAAATATAACATAAACTACACTTTTTCAAGGTACCTGAATAAGTGAGGACGTAGTTTACTATGGTAACTGACTCCATAACTGTGATTAGATTACACTTATTCAGTGAGTAAGGATACTGAATAAGTGTAATCTAATAGGACTTTTAACACTAAATTGTTTTAATTACATATATTCAGGAAAAGATTAAGTATATTTTTTACATTATCGTATTAAAATACCCTAAATTCATATTATGGAATAAACTCATAGTTTTAATTTATTTAATGCTGAAATTACTCCTATAAATCATACTTGAATACAAAGTTGGTATTATTGGGAATATTGTGGGACATAATTTAAATTTATATAAAAATCTGTCAAATTTATATAATTATTTTAAAAAATCCTAAAAGATGTAGTTGGGATATCAAAAATTAATTTATTTAAAATAAATTGACACGGTTTAATGAATGCATTTTTTAAACATTTCGACCAATATAGATGCGCTTGTGCTAAAAGTACATAAAACGCGGCATTTTTCTCGAATCCAAAGATTATGAAATATACTCTTCCGGCATTTATTTTCATTCGCAAAATGTCAAAGACACAAAGAAAATGTCTCGTTTATTGTCATTTTATCACATCAAATTGTGCAACATTCTTGAATAGAATTTATGTCGGAAATGACTAACGCCTCACACATGTGCGTATATTTCACCATACGAAGTTGAACTTTGAAAGTCTTCTTGAACCTTATATACGTAAAACAATCAATTATTTTTCATCCAAAACGTATGGATTTTATTAATTAAGCAGGTTGCTCAATTTATTTTTTATGAGTGATATTGTTGCCAGGTAATTTTAATGAAACATCCATCTATCTATGTCATGTAATTACAAAATTATTCATCGGATCAATACTTAATTATTTATTCAATTTTTTTTTTATTTTTATTCAGATTAAAAATATTATCTAGATTTTTTTTCAAATTGCATACACAAAGTTTGATTTTTCTATTGGAGTATTCAAACAATCTTTTAATCTATGCCCAAATTTTAGATAAATCTAGTGAAAAGAGCTTTTATTAAAAACTTAATATATCATCTAATTTATTCATCGTCTTTGATATTTTGTTACTATTTTTATAAGCATTCGATCTTCTAAATAAAAGGGGCATTAGTTTATTAAAAAACATTTAAAATATTAATTTCATATTCATGTTTGCAGAAACTAGTTCTGAATTGTCGCGAAAATAAGTTTTTGCACTTTGTGTTAGAACAGACTCGACTATAATTGAATACACAAATGGTCAAGTATTTTGCACAAATTACTGTGGATATTTATAGCTTAATTAACATTATACTACAGTCAAATCGAATAATCTATAAAGTTGTTTTAGGTTACATCAGGTGTCCAATCCAAGTCCGGTTGATAATAACTAAAACTACCTGAAATGGAATCATCAAAATATAATAGTCGACCTGAACGACCTCTTGCCATTTCAAGTCGATAAATACAGTTGTCGTCATAAATCAACTGAAATTAATAAAAAAAATAATTAGCAACCTTGAATGAATGCAAATTTTCGAAAGGTGATCAAAATTCATTTGACAATATTGTCACGAATTAAAAGAATTATAGGCAAAATAGATAAACTAAATATCAATAAGATATAACGAGTTTTAACAACACTGCTATTTTCAGAATATGTGCATATTATATTGTCCACTGATCATAGAATTTGTCATTTCATCATATAAGTATTTGCCATATACAGGATGAACTTTAACTAACTGAGAATATTTTAGGGGGTGGTAGGGAATCGCAAAAAAAATGTTTTTTTTTATTAAAGTCCATTTTTAATATCAATAAAAAAATCGTGGTTTTTTGGAATCGAGTTGGGGCCAATATATTCAAATCAGCTGTTTCTGTGAAGTACGCAGTGACTATCGTGAGTGTATTCTGTCAGTTTAATAATTTAGAACTCAGGGAATTTCTTTTTTTTAGTTTTTTATTAATAATAAAAAATAATATCAATAAAGTAATATAGGGGGGTACTCTGAATATTCTCAGTCCTTCCTTTATACTTAAAATATTGTCAATAAATTATCTATATTACAATATACAAACAATATTTATTATCAACTATATCTTCACATTGAATTCTTATTAATATTTACACCCATTTTATAAAATGGTCAAAATCTACTGCCAGTGGATGACAATCTGCAATAATTATTTATGTATTAATAATCCTATATATACAACAGGTTAATATGATTTTCAACATACTAACCCAAATATTGGCTAATGTACGATTTGAACATACATGATATAATTGCAGTTGATAATGATGATGAAGTGAAAGCGATCAATGGTAAAATATTATTCTTCATCAAATTGACTTATGACCAAACACGTATTCTTGACTTTGAAGGTTGCAATTGCACGAATTATAAATTGACCACAAGCAGCTTGTCATAAATACACATTTATTCAAAATGAGTTGAAATTATCAACTTTAATTAGAAAATAGTAATTATCTCTTGCCTTAGGCTGCTCATCAATAAATTTTGTAAAAGGCCACCAACAAAATGTATGCGTCCTCTAAAATTTTCACACTTACTCAAGATGAAATTTATAAAATATAAATACTTTTGGTGAATATCAATCATCCTCTTACTCTGTTGTGAGCCTTGATCTTATCAATGTATCGTATTTCTTCTATAGCAGTTAACGATCTTGAATATAGGAACCCTTTTGTAAGGAATTTTACAGAAGGGCAAATATATAAATCAATTATGGAAGTGAATAGTCTTAAATGATGATTAAGCACATATAATAATTAGAGAAACTTTTGTTCAAACATTCAATTATTATTTTATTTTAAATAATGATTATTTTCCCTGAAAATAATATATAATAAGTCTGAAAAATACCGATTATAATCGAGATCATTGATTTTCCACTTATAATACGGAATGATTTATAAACTTTGTAACGAATTATATCTACTAAACAACCTTAAGGGCTATATATTACCTATAAAAAGAACATGTGTGAAATACAGTAGGTCAAAAAACGATCAATAATATAAATCATATGATAAAATATTATAATAATTTATACATCATCAATTTGATATAATCAGTCTATGAAGAAGCCGTTAATTCAAAATTGTCATATATACACGAGTCAATGTCGTTAGAGGTGGTGGTATTATTTTTATTATATATTAGTTAAGTCACGATTAGTAAAGATATATTGATTTCTGTGTCAAATTGATTTATTCTCTGGCACTCATCGTCATTATCATCGAAAGTGAATATGTTTTTATGTATGTTTAGCGCCTTTTTAATCGAACCGACCCGACCTTGTGCTCATTGATGACCGCATTCCGAAATGGTGCGATCTTAATTATTATAAAAACTCAAAAAAAAATCATCATAATGTTTATATGATTGATGGGTTTTATAGTATTTCAATAGAGTTTAACGCGTGGACAAAATTTCGTACAAATAATATACATACATACAAACACGGATATCCAAAATTAATCTTAAAATATTTTGATTGGTTTGTTGGGATTTTATGGTAAATACACAGACCTTTAAACTAACCGGCATCTCCCTACTTTTGGCGCCCTTGAAGTTAAAATTAACTATTTATAAAACATTAAAATGGCCAATAAAATATTGTAGACCGGTTATACAGTGTTGTAATACAGTGTCATCCAAAACTGCTAAAGGTATTACTGTTTCTAAGAAAACCGGCCATACATGATGTCATCTTGTGAATTACGTTATTTCTATTATGCCCAAAGATTGTTCGTTTTTTCCATAATAATGTTCCCCGTGGCTCATCTTTGGTGACATTTAAACGGGGAGGAAATAAAATACGCAAATTCTATAATAAATATTTGGATTATTGCATCTTAAGAAGCTAGGGTGTTAACATTTTAATATATGTGGTGTGAATAAATGCATCTCATTTTTATGACTCGTTACGTACACTTTTAATGTAATGGGAATTTTAGAACGGTCATTTGATGATGTTTAAATTAACATTATAGCGTTTTATTTATTATGATTAAAATTTCATACATTTTTGTATTCGGTCATTTTAAATTTTATTTTGCTTTTGTTCTAAGACTTTTATATTGAACACTGACATTATTGGCCTGGCAAATTATTCAGCTTTTTAAGGTAATTTCAAGTTTTTTATAGAAACCACTAAATTGTTCTTATTTATTATAATGGAGAAAAAATCTAGCGCGTAATTGATTATGGCTAAACCTCGACCAAAAGGGTGAAAAAACAGGAGCACTGTGTATTTTTATTAAATTGTGGTAAAATATATTCTTCATTATGTCATTAAAATAATATTACAATTTTTTGGTTTATATGTATGTAGTTTGTCCCATGAATATAATATTGGTTTTATGATAATGATTATAAAGTTTAGATGCATGTATATCATTTACTCGTAATGTTTTGTGATTTGAAATAAAATAATACTATAATATAATCAAAACAATATGTATTATAAAGGAAATCGTTGCAGAGCTCGAATACGTCAAAACACTTCATTATACTCGGTCTAAGTCTAGTTATCACATGGAAATTGTAAAAACTTTTATGAGTGCTTTTAAATGCTCATAAAATGTGTATTTAAATTATGTCGTGATGTGAGACTTTTGAATCTGAATCCGTCGCAGTTTAAAGATCATTGTTGTTTCGTTGTAATATTGATATTTTCCTATTTTAATCGCAAATAATTTGCCGGGTCGTGAGAATTGAAGATTCATTGTGATATTTGAAATTTATTTATGGCATTAACATTTGTGAACATTCGATGAATTCCAATACAATATTTGTTTTGCTCTTTTCGACTGCGACTAAAGTTAGTGAGGTCAATTGTTCGGGATGTCTTTTTTTTATTCGATTATTTGATTTTTTATTCTCACGTGGATGGAGAAAAAAAAATTGCAAAACACAAGGACGGTGTCATCAATTGGACATTATTTTCAATACCAGCAACCAAAATGCATCCGTGTCTTGATTGCATTGGAAAATATTTATAAATCAGTATAGCAAGTTTTTAAAGAGAATAAAAGACAGCCCGAAATTCATTATTTCATGACTAAATTTAAAAAAAATATCTTCTAAGAATTCATTTTATAATCAATATACCAGTTGAAATTATATTATCTATATTAAATATTCATATTTCAATGTGCTACTTATTAAAATAAATTTACCATCAATGTTAACAACTTCATCAATACTGAAAGTAAATAAGCGATTTTATCATAGATAACCTTGTTAATATTATATTGAACTTTTGCGAAAATAACAAGTATAATACGAAATAACAGCATTAAAAATAAATGCAATCTTATGAAATAGGTAACTATTATTAATGATTTTAAGCATAGTTTGAATTGGATTATTTTTAATTAACAAGCTTGAACAAGCGAACTTGATCATAATATAAAGATGCATTTTGCATAACAGTTTTATTATCGAACTCCGGCAATTCCGACATTCTTCCACTTTTATTGCCAAATTACAACATACCTGGAACTTTATTGTTACCGCGCAATTTTTTTGTAAGCTTGTATGCAAATTTTCAAAAAATAATCCCTTTCAATATTGGTATTTAAAAAAAAATGTTTTCAATATATTTAGAAGGGTATACTACGTGACATTTGATAATGTCAATGACCATTTAAATAATTTATATGTATTTCGATCGTATGTTCTAAGAATCTCCAAAAAACACGATTCTATCGTCTCGACAAATTCTGCGGTGACAGCATTTTATTGTTTCATTAATATTTATATTTTAAAGTATCTAGCATTGAATTAAAATTGTATATATATAAACCTATGTATACGTGGGCAATATTATGTTTATGAGATAACTTCCCATGAATTAAAAAAATATAAAAACCTAAATAAGTAAAATTAACGTCATACCAAACAATAATTGCTAAGTGCAGTAAAGACTATTTTCTGTAATGCTATATATTTTTTTATTAAAATTAGTAAAATAAAATTGATAAATCTAATAACGGCTCAAGTTTTCTTGCTTGCAAACGTGTGACTTAAAATTGATACATTCTATTCATAGAGTAGTTGTGCAATTTTTGACCAGCGCATCTCATCATAGAAACCTTTGGCTTTATCGAAAATTTACATATTTGAAATGAAAATGTGAATAACTATTTAATGCGTAAATAACATACATTACAGTCCTTTGAAATTACACAATAATTTAACTCGTTTTGCGATAACCAATTGATTAATTTGACTGATCTAAGATGCATGGCTGAAGTATATTTTATAGAAAATATTAATTGTAATTTTATTTGAATATAAGATCCCATTAAAAAAATCATGTAGGTAGTATATTGAAAAAAATCAATCCGGTTTTATTTATTATTTTAAATTCAAATAAAGTGTTGTTTTGGATGGAATTTTATTATAAGAATTGACATTATGACAAATTTTATACCTATTACAACGACTGTATCATAAATCATTAAGAATTTATAGTGTGTTCATAATATAATTAATATACATATTGGAGAAGCGTCAAATTTATTAAAATTACAAGGGGATCTCCTTGGAAAATTGTTGTTTGAGGAAATCTCCAAAGTTACTTTTAATGTATAAACAACTCAACTGATTATTAAGTCATTAAATATATTTAAATATTTCCAATCATTCAAATTATATTTATAGTTTTTAGTAAAAAAATAAGCTTTATTTTTTAATATTTTTTTTTTTTGAAGCGACATCTAGTGCATATATTTTAAACTTATTTACAGTAGCATTTAATTCATCCAAAAAAACTTTCGCGCCAATTCACTTGTCAGTGTGACATTCGTTGTTGATCGTAGAACACGCTTAATTTGTTTATTATGGATTCCACAGAATCTGTTTCAAAGGTAACTGACTCTCAATCAAATGATAAAATTTACATTTCTAATTCATAAAACTCTTATTTCGCAGGGTTGCTTCGTATTCAAAAATGGATTCAAGCTAAAATCTAAAAGTAAGAAAGAATCAGAATGCAAATCTTTATTTGATCAACAATTTATTGAAGAGCCGTGGTATGCAACATTCAAGAAGATTTGGAGAAATATTGAAAACAAATTAAATGTTAGTTGGATAAATTATTTATTAGGTGTATTTTACATTTTGACTTCATTTACAGAAATTAAATACTCTCACATATGACCGAGTACTACTAGATCTTGTAAATTATGTCCATGACTGTTTTGATTATGATGATCTCATATTCTACGATGGTATCATTCCGAGTGCGACCTTATTGCTAGGGATAAATCAACCCGATCATCTCAATCTGTTCAATTCATTGAAAATCCAACTAAGGTACATATATTTTTAATTTTCATAATAAGAAATATATTTTTAATTATAATTTTATTATAGAACAAAAGTCACTCCCCATATAGCCATATTACAATCTCAAGAATGTAATTCTGTCAAGCAACTAATCGAACATATGATTATGCAATTCATGAATAAGGTAAAATTTAATAACATTAAGATAAAGATTTATTCTAATTATGCCTGTAACCTTTTTAGGATAGTGAGTCTGATGATGAAGATGGGGTTCTTGTAAAGAAAACCAATTGTAATATGAATGTTTTAAAAGCTTGGTATGAGCATAATTGTGTTGAAAGTAAAAGTAAATATTCCAAGTCTCCAACAAAAAAGTCTAAACCACCTAAGATGAAACAGCACTTAGTTGTTGTTATATCAGATTTTGAAAGTTTTCACAGTGAAGTGTTACAGGACTTTATTTTAATATTAAGGTAATAGTTATTGATATTCCATAAAACAATATTAACTCTATTGTTACATTTAATTTAATTATTTTAGTGGATATACTCCTCAACTTCCATTTATATTGATCTTTGGCGTTGCTACGTCTGTTTCTGCATTACACAAAAGTTTTCCATATCAAGTGTCTTCTAAATTGAATGTGCAAATATTTCAATCGCATTCATCCACAGTTTACTTGAACCAGGTCTGTTTATAATTTGTGATTATGTATGATAAGAACCTTCATAATATTGTTAAATTTTCAGGTATTGGATGAGCTGTTTTTAACTCACAAATGTCCATTTCAATTATCAGGGAAAATATTTCAATTAATTACTGACGTATTCCTCTTTTATGATTTTTCTGTCAGTGGATTTATACAAAATATTAAGGTTGGTTAAAAATATAAATAATGATAAATTAGTTCTTATGACAATCTTTTTTTTCTTCAGTTTTGTATGATGGACCATTATTTCTCATCAAAAATCACGGCCCTCTGCTGTTTGAAAAAAGATGTTGCAAAAAATGTAGACAGCATGGATGATGATAGTTTAGAAATTATTAGGCATCTTCCGTCTTTTAGGCCATATGTTGAATCGAATATACCTTCTGCCAGAATCGCACTTTTGATAAATAACACATACCTAAGATCTGATCTGAAAAAATGTATTAATCAATTTCATGAGTACTCATACAAGTTTTACAAAATCCTTCACATACTGTTGACATTTGTACAAGATCTTCCTAACTCACCTTTAGGCAAGCAGGTACATAATACATATTATAATCTTGCAAATTTAATCATATTGTGTAAACCTATAATTGACTGACTAAATTAACATTTCAGATCAGAGAAATATATCCAATTTGCATGTCTAATGAAATAATTTCAACACCTGAATATAAACAGTGTTTTGTTCTTATAAACTTCTTATCAAGACATGAAATGATTGATCTCATTGTAAAAAGCACACATTTATTGAAGCAAGATTCTGAAGATTCAAAACATACTCCAAATGAAGATTTGAATACAATCTATGAAAAATTCAGTACTTTTAAAGAAAAACTAGAATGTGCATCAATGGATGTAAATATAGTGGAAAATAAATTTGATAACTTCGACAACACTGACAAATTTGATAGACAGAGCTTCAAAAAAGTAAAAAATATATATATTTTAATTAAATGCTATTCCTAATATTGAAAATTAACAAAATATACTTTTTTCAGTCCCTTATCAAAGCATCGCAGAAGGAAAAAGAATTGAGCGAGTATGATATAGTCAAGAATGATTTCCTTACTTTTCTTAATGATATTTTTAAAAAATATTTACAACCGCCAACAACTCAAGTTTATCATGAGCTATTTGTATTTGATGATATGTATAAAATTAAAAAACATATCATCGGAGCACCTAGAGCATCTGTCCACACTGCATTAAATAATCCTGCCGCTTATTTACAAGTATCTATTTAACAATGTTACTCTTTATAATTTAACAAAAGAAAAATCTATTCAAATATCTCTTTATTTTAGTGCGACTGTTGTGAATTACCAAATCAAGATGCAATTGTTCCAACATTGCCAGATCTCTCAATCGCTTATAAACTCCATTTAGAATGCGGTAAATTAATTAACCTCTACGATTGGCTGCAAGCCTTCTTGACGATAGTCGATCCAATTGAAAATGATGGAGATGATGAAAGAAGAGACATCAATCCAAAAATACAGTATCCTTTAAAAAAACATTTATTATTATCCAATTTAATTGATACCAAATAACTTTTCCTTAATTCAATAATCTCAGAGCCCGCTTCACAAGAGCCGTTGCGGAACTACAATTTCTCGGATTTATTAAATCATCTAGAAGAAAAACTGATCATGTCACACGATTAACATGGTAATAATTTCATTTACCTTGTCACTTTTTAAATACAACGTCATATCAGTAGTTTTGTTTTATTTATTGTTTTTTTAATGTAGTAAATCTAATTAAATAAATTATTTTTATAAGTATGTATGTTTTTTATTTGTTCACACATCAAATCGCCCTTATGAACTTCATGCATTTCAAATTCAGTTTCCCTCTATGCAACTCTATTTAAGACTAAAATACATATGAAGGTTTTCATATTTCCACTTATAATAAATCGATCACATCATACTTTTGCAAATTTATAGTGGTTTCAAAGAATACAGGTAATGTATTTGAACACTGCTGATTTTATTGTACATAATTGTTATAGGTAATCTTTTTACATATTTTGTTATATAAATTTATTGTAAAAAAGCAACACTAAACCTACACTTGGTAGGTACATAAAATTTATAAGTTAAAACTATAATATAAGACCTAGATTGAGATGTTTGAGACAGTTGTACATAATAAATTGTAAGATGACAATTTCTTATTGTTGCAGAATGAATTTTTAGCAGATTATCAGAATCATTCAATTTTTTTCTTATTATGACTAGAAATCGATCTCAATCGGTAATGTCTAAATTGGAGCTGATAAGCTGGAAGGGTAGATTGAGTGGATGAATTTGCCGACAAGGTTTTTGCTTTTACCGCCTCAATATATGGCCATAAAACGGCGAGGTTGTGTCTTGAATACGTCTTTTTTATTGATGCTATCCGACGGACGGCGGCTTCTCTTTACTATATTTCTGTCTGTTTATATTTTATACATATATTTATTATATGAGCGTATGTAAATAACGGCAAAAAGGTTCCAGGTATGGGGCGCGGCCTTTAAAGTGGAAGAATTATTACTGCATTACAATAACCGGTGCAATTGTGATGACACGACGCCATTTTAATATCCACATACAGGAGTTGAAAACTTAAATAAAATTAACATTATAAATACTCTTCATACTGCTTAAAGTATCCAGAATATACATATATAAGCTAATTGCCTTATATATACATATATAAGCTATATTTGTATATTTAAAATATGTATAAAAGTAACAACATTAATTATGAACTTATTGATATTATTTTCATCCAAAGTTTTCACCCATCCTGACCAATTCAAACCACAAGAATTATTTTAACATTAGGTAACTAAAATCTTTTGCATTGTGTATAAAAAACATGTTGCATTTATAGAAAATTAATTTTATGTACCTGCCTACATTATATAATATATTCCAAATCAAAATACATATTTAATACTAACAATAATTTTTATGTATGAGAAGGTCTACTTTAAAATATTTTTTCCTAATATGTTTAGTAGATTCGAGTATATCTATATCGCTCCAATTTAATTGTAAGTTTGTAAGTAATTAACATGTTTGCGATCCCTGAATTATTCTTAAGGATTCAGATAAACAACTTTTCTTCCTAATGGCATTCACTGCGAAGAGTTCTGATGGATATGTTATTACTACTCGGCAGTTTGTCATCAAATGATATGTTTTATTCCACTTATCAATATTTATTACATAAAAGATACGACTGGCATAAAATATTATAAGCAAAACGAGATTTCTTTAGTACGAGGATGAATCCATTAGGTTTAGTTCATTGTGAAAAACGCAATGTTTGGCCCTAATGCCTTTATTGGGCAATAAATATGAAAAAACGAACTCAATTGTGTTCATTCAATATACCTACATACATAAATTCACAAAACCACAAAATATTTTACTATAAAAAATACAATTTTATATGTAGCAAGCAACTTTTCTACCAAACAGGTAGGTATATTGATATCTACAAGAGTAAAATATTCATTCTAAACCCATTAGTTGATGAGCAATTATCACTTCACTCGCATGATCATGTAAAATATACCAAAAAAAAAATATAATTAAAAAGGCTTTTCGGGGGATGATTCGAATAAAACATTAATTTTTATAAAAATAACAACGCGTGTGGGCTTCTGAAAATAAATAATACCTATACGAATATAACAAATAAACACCCGACAAAAAATGTCGGCCGTGAAAAAAACTGTAGGAATTTTTACAACTCGGATTACAATAAGATTCTGAATCACAAATACGGACCACTTTTTATTCTTATCTCTTCTAATATGTGGGTATATTATTAAAAATTTATTTATATACATATGTATATCACAATTTCTTTATTAAATTTGTATTTTACATTGTTCATATAACATTTTTATGTGACATTAAAATACTTAATATTAAATAATAAATACAGTATGGGAAAAAAAACATGAACACATCATGGAGTACCAACTACAATCATTTAAATTATAAAATTACGTATACCTAATCAAAATAATTGCATATTTGTTAATAATAACCCTTTTGCTTTATAAATATTTAATCGAAAAAATCAATAAAACATGACGAGATATTTATTCCTATTCTAGGGTAACTTTATTTTTACCTACATTTATCCAATTAATTAAATTAACAACCAAATCACCTTCCATTGATATAAATGAGTGTCCGAATCTAAGTTTTAGGTATATAAGGTTATACATTATAATATAATATTATAAAATTATAATTTATAGTATAATAAACATCTAAAAACATTCAATAAATATGCAACAAAGAATGTGAAAAATGAGTCGATTGGGTTTATTTTATTTACTCATTTTGGAGTTTAGCGAGTTTCATACTGAAATCACTATTAATATTGGACCCTATTGAAAAAATGAATTATTTAGATTTTTTTCGATTGTCCTAAAATTATTTATTTTTTGCATTGTGCATATCACCAAAAATCATAAAATATTCGTGATATCCATTGATTATTTATTTATTTGCTTATTATAGTTAATTATTGTAGGTGAGTATTTTTTTCGTCTTATGGTTTATTAGGTTATTTTTTTTAGCTTGCGTTCCTTTTATTTACAAGTTCATTATTTTTATTTTAAAATATTTGACAATCAATAAATGACACCATATTATAAATAAATGTTTAGAAAGCAATCTGCTACGACGGCATATCTACGAATCTCAGTTTTCGACAAAGGAACATAAACGGTCAAGTTAAACTTCTTGCGGACAATAGTTGGTATCGTAAAGTAAGTTAAGGCGATAGATAAATTATTGCTCATGTGAAAGGGTCATTTCAACATCGGCACATGATCAACTCAGTCATTGTTGGCTTTTGCGAAGGCAGTCATCGTAAAATGTGAACACCATTGAATTTCTCTGGATCCAGGGTCGGGACCTCTTCCATAACAAACCTTCACAATCTGACAATCAACAGAATCACTCTTTGGATTTTATTATGCATACATTAATTTTCATCTTCAATTTAGCCCCAGCCTTAATGAGACACGAGCTTGGAAATAATTGAATATATTTTTAAAATAATATGACGACAAAACTAATCAAAATTTAACACAAACATTTTTAGAAAAAAAACCAATTGTGCCCGCTGTTTAACACCTCCTTGTGAGTCTTATAAGCATATCGTTTAAAACTTGTAAACTAGCAAAAAAAATGGGATTTGAATGAATCGTTTATGCATTTTTAAATTGTTATTTCACAGAGTATATTATTAAAATTTATGAAACTATAATATATACCTATCTACTTATACCTAATGAAGTACCATACTTGTAAATACGTCTATTATTGTGTATTTTATGTCTTATATGTTACTTACATTAATTATTTTAAAATATTTTACTGTTGTTTAAATTTTTTATTCATAATTTGAGGTCTCTCAATCAATTTTATTTCTTCTTCTTTTACTATAAACAGGTACAACTACATCTCTTTTCATCATTAACCACGAAATACTTTATGATTGTGTTATTTGTTTTATAAGGAATAATAAATGGTCATTTTTTTAATATACTCATATACATTATAATATACTCATATACATTTGTTTTCATCATAAATATTTATATTTTTTGGAAATTAAAAAATCAACGAATATGTGTCTATAGTAACCTACGCCGCTTATGCGAAACGGCTTATAAAATATTTTTATAATCATTAAATCATTTCAATTATGATAAATGAAATAAAAAAGTACCTGGCTACATTATTACTTATTCAATTTTCCATAAAATTAAATACACAATCAGGCATTCAATTCTTGTTGAATTAAAAAAAACGCCTACACTGGCTACGAGTGTAAAGCTTAGCTTCCTAGGCGTGGGTCGCCGTAAACGAACACCGTAAAGAACCTAATATTGATCTATTTAGTAGATACCTAATGAAGAATCCACTTATATCTAAAAAATATTAAATATAAAATAAAATTGTTTTATAATACAATTAGTGAATTTATTTATTTATATACATCTCGAGGGGTTTTTAAAAAATTCTTTTTCTTAAACACAACAACATATCAATTCATTATCTGTCGGTGATCTTAACTATTATTTAAGCTTGGGATTCCTAGGGGTGCGTCGCCGTAAACGTACACCGTAAAGACGGTAATAGAGTTGCTTTGCTGTACTTGTACGGTTTTTTGTAAATTAATGCGTCGACCGAGGCTCAGACGAGGCATTAAATAACAAAAAACCGATCATAAGTGTAGCTAAGTAACTCTACTATCGTATTTACGGTATACGTTTACGGTGACGTATGCCTGAGAATATATTACTTTACACAATCTCCTCAGTATTTACCTTATAATCCAGAAGATTAGAATAAACTTGGCTCAAGACGATCTATCGGGATTTTATTAATATTATTCGTAATAACCGATCAAATCTTTTTTTTACTTTGAATGACATGACCATAGTATGTGTGGCTTATCTCACAAACAGAGTCCGCCAAATGCTATTTTGCTACCTTATAATGCTACTTTTCGACCAAGCTATTTTAGGGTAAAAATATTTAATTTATTATTGTAATAACATCTGTAAATATAGAAATTTTGCCTGGTATAAATATGTGTGTAAATACTAGCTTAGTGTTCGTATCTATGTATAGCGGTGATATCAAAGAGAGTATATCGGATATACGGCGGATGATATAAAATGATTCACAGTTTTTGTAGTTGCTACTGTTCCCCAAATCCTAATTGAGGATGGTGCTCACGCCACTTCACACTCTACATCACTTTACAATCTTGTTCTTGTAAGCAACATTGGATCGCTGTTGTAAATATTTACGTGCTCACATTCCCCACACCCTGTTACAGAATAAATAACCACTTTCCTAACAACCATTTTAATACTCAAGAAACCATCAAATTTTGACTGTAAGAGTTTGTTGAGTGAGCTCGATCAGAGCAAGTAGAACCAAATCACATGGATTCAAAGAACAACACTACATATAGTTTATTCATATCATCATAAGCACTCCAGTTCAGTGATGAACCAAGGCTTCCCGCACCAGCATCTTCCACTTATTAATGCTCCTCCAGTTATTAATTCCTAAACTCCTAACTACCTTATAGAACTCGTCCGCCCACCTTAGCCTAGGTCTACCCTGCCTTCTCTTACCCACAGGCTTGCTGGATAGTATTTCCGATACTTTCCCTCCTGCTCTTTAACCCAACCTAATGTTAAAGCCCTAATAAACTGCACTACGTTCACGCTCTTATATAATGAGTAAATCTCATCGTTCCGTCTAATTCTAAATAGTCCCGGTGCCTCCTGAACAGGACCCAAGATCCTCCTAATAATCTTCCGCTCGAACCTAAGTAATTATTTCGCTTTAATACATTTTAACATAAAGTTAAAGTGTAGTGCATATTTTCCTTCTTATGGTCAAACCGGCTGGTTTCTTCAAACAGTGACTCGATAGTCAAATCTCAGCATTTTTGTGCAAGCTCTATAGTGTAAAACAGAAATATAATTATTGTAAAATTTTATTCGACTTTAAAATTCCATCATTTATTTGGAAAAAATATCTAGTCAAATCTCCTTCATAAGTTTAATCATCTAAACTGGGTCAGATACTGAAGAATAACATTATATTTATAAAAAAACAAATTAAAACTATGAAACCAAAACGCTTTCTTAAAGTTACAATAAAATATAATAAAAAATCATCATAATAATAAGATAGAAGCGGCACGATTTTTATAATAGAGAATTTGCCTCAAACATTCAAATGAGTAAAATTGATATTAAATATTGTACTTTTTTTAATTTGAGGGAAATTATTAAATGACGAAATGATCAAGTTACTGATTTTAGAAACACGGGGTGCCTTTCTTCATTTGTGATATATCATAAAATGACAAATACCGGCCAATTAAATATGAAAAGTTGGTATTCCATATGAGCGGCGGTCGATCAAAGACACTTTATTGCCTCTCTTCACACGTGCACACAAAACTATATCCAAAGCCAACCATTATAATATTATTTTATATCATTCCGCATTTTATTGTGGACTTGTTTATACTTAAATGTACTTTAAATTGAAACGCGACGAACCCGGACACGCGAAGTTTCTTGGCTGTGGAAACTATGGACATACAACACAGTATGCGGAAAATTCATCGAAAATTCTACATAAAATTATACATTTCTATTAAATTATATGCAAAGCAATATGTTCTAAAATCATCTAATAAATAAATAATTAATATAAAGTAGGTGCATATAGATAATATGTACCTACCTACCACCTTTTTTGTTAATTGTGTGAAATATACAAAAGATTTTTTTAGATAAATTTGTGATAAATGACCAAATCTATGTATGTAAAAAGTCATGAACATGATAAAAATTTAATATCAATCAGTTTTTTTTATTAAGAGAAAACAGTTCTCTGGAAAACATGAGAACCTATATATTTAATGGCGCTTTTTTAGACACAGCAACGTGTTAATTTTCTGCTATATTTTATGTATTGTGTTCTGCTATATTATATTATATTTTCTGCTGTATAACTATTACTAGTTACACATGTCACCGATAGAGCGGCTCTGACCGACTCAATAATCGCCTCAGTTTTTAATACAGGAAATACAGGAAATCAGAGTAAACCTGTATCAACACGATCGATTGAGATTTTATTAATATTATTCCCGTCGTAATAACCGATCAAATCAATTTAAAAAAAATTGACTTAAGCGGGATTTGAACCCATGAACATAGTATATGTTATCAGCCGTTTTATCCCCTGAGCTGTTACGTTGGTGTCTTTAAAAATATTGATGGGATTGGATATTTTGAAGTAATAATTGTATAACATAAAATATTAAGTATTATATATATATATATATATATATATATATATATATATATATATATATATATATATATATATATATATATATATATATATAATTGTTGAACGTGTGTGTATGTTATATGTTTGAACGGATCTCTCAACCATCAGTGTTACCAGATGGATGAATAATATTTTATATAATTATTTTACTACAATTAATACATATCTAAAATCTCGAAACGGTTATTTTAAGGACAATAATATTAAAGATATTTAATAATGCATAATAATTGATGATGTAAATGTCCAATACAGTATTTATTGGGAGACCCGCTTTTTAAATATTGTGATGAGTGTTGTCATCACATTATGAAAAAAATAATTTAATACGGAAATAATGAAAATTTAAACACTATCTGAAACAACTTTAAAGCAAAACTGAAATACAATACTCAAAATAGAACCTTCCCAGTCAAAAGTCAAAAGGAACATTAAAAAAACAAATGGAAAATTTCAATTAAAATTAGCCTGGTTATACAATAAATACATATACAATTCTGTAGCATTGAAGTAATAATTTATATATTTGTGGACATTTTAGGTATATTTGCATGATTTTACAGGAAATATTAATTTTGTATGATCCATCTTGTAAAATCAAAATATTATAATTCAACTTATCAAATGATGAAATATTTTATTGAAGTCTAGGTGAGAGTTGTGCAGTATTGTGCTGAAAGAGTCACATGCTGGAGAAGGATATGTGTATAATTGTTTACCAAATGGCCTAATATGTTTTCAAATATCAATATGGATACGGTGGTTTCGGTCGTGGAAAAAATATACCTATGTAAATAGGAATGTGTCTTCCATACAAGCATCAGCAGCGCAAACAGACAGCTATGACGTTGTCTGGCCATGGATATTCCACCATACTTGCACATATCGATAACATTTTATTTTATTAAAAATAATTACTCAAAATGTTACTAGATTCACGGGTAAAATACTTGAACTTTCACTTCTTTATATATTTAATTTAACCCGCCCTATGGGGCATTTGTACAAACAGGGGGAAAACAAGTAGGTATGCGTAGTTACATACATATATAATTATTTTTTAGTTTAGCTTCAGATAGAAAAGATGATTTCATTAGATAATTTTCCGACTAATCGAATCTTAAATAAATCACAAAGACGATTTGTTTTTTTACCAGCCAAAGCTTATTATTTGACTGAATGAAATGTTAAAAAACTATCAATGTTATCTTTAAGGTGTCATTGTCTCTTTCCAAAATAGAATGGTATTCATAAAAATAGTTTAGTTTTGGATTCATCCTAACAATTTTTTTTTTAAAAAAGTTACAAAAACTATTACCTATTACCTATTAACTATTACCTATAATTGTTACTATTAAGTTGGGAGTAAGGATGTGATAAAAAAAACACTTTAAAATATTATCCTACTTCCAAAAAAAATCATTATTCAAAATATTATAATAGTAACCCCAAAAAACTCGTAACATATTGTAGAATGTGTATTAAATTTTATATGGGGAGTTCAGGGTTGAATGCTCCCAAATCAAGTTTTATTTTATTTTCAGATATTGATTATAAAGAAATTGATTTATTTATTTACGCTCCGAGGAGCTTTTATTTTAGAAATGGTCTTTTTGAGAGGGTTTTTTTATACACAACAACGTGTTAATTATCTGTCGGTGATCTTAACTATTACTAGTTACACAGGTCACCGACAGAGCGGCTCTGCCCGACTCAATAATCGCCTCAGTATTTACCTTACAATCCAGGAAATCAGAGTAAACCTGGATCGAGACGATCGAATCAATTTAAAAATTCTTAACTTGAGTGGGATTTGAACCCATGACCACATTATATGTAGCCACGCTTCTTATCCCCTGAACTATTACGCTGGTTAATCATAAAATCATATAATTTTCCTCCATTTTTTTATATAAAAGAATGATTCCAAAGAAGATGTATTTAGGTATTACGTTTTTATGCTTTCACTCGGTTTGATTCAAATTGTACATATATGGGAGCTTTTGATTCTAAATTTCTCATATATTTGGAATAGGGTTATTTTTAGTATGAGGTAGACATATTTTAATTCATTCACTATTTATGTACTTAAAGTAATTAATATAATAATATAATTTTTAGCCGACAGTTGGTTATTTCTGAATAGTAAGCGAAGAGTTATGGATATGCAGGTTCTTAGAAAGCGTTAACATGCAATAACCTCTCGAATAATGGTCGGCCACTATCATTAAAGTTTCACCAGCAAAAGACGCACAATTAGTACATTGTTGTCTTAACAATCGTTCACTATAATAGGTACAAATAATATAAATATTATGTAATTTACTTTAAACACCTATTAGGATATCCCCACTAGATATTCACACAAGTAACAAATGCAGACTATATACCAAGAGTGTATTTTTTTATCAGTCTGTGAGAATCTTATTAAGTAATTATCAAACCTCGGCCAAGTGAAATTTAGGTTTTCAATTGCTCATAATTATAGAGCAATGCGCGGCTTACATATTGCTTTATTATGTGATAAAATGTTATATTATTTTATTTGAATTTGCGAATAATAACAAAACTAGCCTTTAATAAAATTAATAATTTTGAAATTTTTATTCAACTTACATAGTTTGTCCCATGAATATAATAATTAATTTACGATAAGTATGATTACTGTATATCACAAATATTGTTTTGTGTAAATATCAGACAATTTAAATAAAATAATACAATAATCTAATAATATTATTATGGTAAATCGTTGCAGAGCTCGAATACGTCAAAGCACTTCATTACACCGACTTGGACTAGGTTTAATTATAGTTTAAATATACAGGGTGGACTGAGAATATTTTAAGAGGTCGTAGGGTATCGCAAATATAATAGAAAAATAAATAAAAATTGCATTTATAAAAAAAATATTTATTATACAAGTTACAGTCACTACTGAGTACTTCACAGAAACACAGCTGATTCCAAGATGGTGGCACAAACTCGATTCCAAAACACCATTAATTTTTTTAATTATTATATAATAATTATTAAAAAATTTAATTAATAATATTTTTTTTATTCAATATCTTTTTTAACATATTCTTGCGATATCCTACCACCTTATTAAATATTCTCAGTTAATTAAAGTCCACCCTGTATAATTTTTAGTATATTTCTATATTTTACTATAACATCCCATTTTTCATCGTTTATGGAAATTTTTGTAGGTACTTTTTACTATTATTCAAAATATGTCATTAGTTATTTTTATAATCATTCAATGTGTTCATATTCTACCTACTTATTATAATGAATTTCATATTCATGAAAAAAAAAATTGTTGCAATTCGATAAGCCTTATTTTTATTCGCTTTCCTCTGCATTGAAAGCTAGCGGCATATTTTTGTGGTTTACATTAAAAAAACTAATTAACGATTCTCGAGTTAGGTAGTTCGTTGTTTGAAGAAAGCATCCCCTATTATCTGCAATCGTTCACACCATAAAATAATGGGATTTGGTGATTAGCTGATTTTGGACATTTTGTATATGGGTATTATTAGAGTGGTAACTTATACAAGCTCAAGAGTACATAAGTCTTAAGTGAAGTAGAATATATACATGTATGTATATCAAAATGTATATTTTAAAGGCAGCTAGGTCCATTGTAGTGTTGTTTCCGTTATCAATTAACACCTGGGAAGCGAGGAGCTGTCCGCCACACACCGAACACCACGACCAAGACTTAACTAATGCAAATAACACACCACGTACAACCTTCGACACTCATTTTAAATGAAACCGTTTAAAAATAGAGCCAAAGCCAAGACACAAACAGCGAATGCAATTGAAAAATAATATTCATCATGAATGCCTCCAAAGAGTCCAAAGGCAATACCTATGTGATTGTATGAAATGTTCTCAAAACCGTTCACAATCATCAACTTAAATCAATGCACCTAATGTTTAACTAATATTTTAAATATATTAAAAGACGCGCCTCTTCATTTGAAAATCCATACAGAAATACGCTTACATTATACGAGTAGGTAATATACCTACTAAAACAAAAATAATCGATACTAGAAAAAAATTGTTACCAACGATTGAGTATACTCATGTTTAATATTTTTCAGTGTTTATCCAATAAATAGTTAATAAATATAATTTTAATTAATGTGGTAGTTGTGAGTATAAATTTTAGAAAATCAGGAATATTAGCCATAAAATGAATTAAATATTAAATCGGACCTCCGTTTCCTAGGAGGTTTTTTATACGTTTCAACAAAATATATATATCTGTGCTTTCATGAGAAGTATGAAAGAATTCCTCTACCTTAAGCATTCGTGATGTTCATTACTTGATATTTTTTATTATACGTTGTATTTGTTATATATTTAAGTTTCTTTTATCTATAATTCTGACAAATGTCCATCATTGCCGATATATATATATATATATATATATATATATATATATATATATATACTACATTTATTAGATAAATAAATATAGTAAAAATGTTATATGGGGAATTATAAAAAATCACCTAGGAAATGGATGTCCGATTTAATATTTAATTCATTTTATGGCCCAATATTCCTGATTTTCTAAAATTTACTCTCAAAACTACCACATTATACTAATATTAATAATTGAAAAGGGCACTTGGTGGATTTTTATTTAAAAAAAATACAATTTTTATTAAACACAAGTATTCTCAATCGTTGGTAATTTTTGGGAAAACTATTTTTATGATTTGTTAAAAAAAATGATATGTTAATAAAAAGAAATATACTAAACATTTTAAAAGAAAAATATACAATTTATTGCAATTATTGTTGCGCAATGGATACGCAAATAATTATTTTATTTTAATAAATTATATTGAATAAATTGCATTTAAATCACTCAACATCCTGCATTTAATTCAAAAGCCTCTGCGTTCTGTTTTGTTTTTTGGAAGGAAGATACCAAAATTTTACCTGTTGTAAACAAAAATTCAGGACAATGGACAAAAAAATTACGCAGGCATCGGACAGGAGCTTTTTTTCAGTGTCTTTCATATTGAGATTAAAAGGGTTTTATTACACGTCGGCAAACGTTGGGAGCTTTTAAATGAATTCAAAGCCATGCATCGGTTTCCCTTTTTGTTTTTTTTTGTTCATTTGAAATAAGAATATTCACCAGAAATAGAGATATTTCTTGATAAAAGAAGTCGTTGAGCAATTTATTGTAATCTGTAGATAACCAAAATGCTCATTACAAAGTCTATTGAAGAGACCGATTTTTTAAATGTCTGTAATCTATAAATAATACAATATACCAGTCTCAATAATATTTAATTCTCATTAACATAATAACGTATTATAATATCGAAACTGCTCTAATTATAAAAAAACTGTATGATTAGATTGTAGATATCTAAATAAAATAAACATTAATGTTGATAACGTGAATTATTAAATATAAAATACATTGTAATTACTTACGTTTACGAAAATTATATTTATTCAATTGGAATGGTTTGAGTTTTCATGTGAAATTTTCAGCAAGAGACGCCATTGCTGTTCAATCCTTCGTTTTTACAGCGGACCAATAGGAGAATCAGTGGGCGGAGTCACAGCCTGCCGGTAGATGCACTGCCAAGCAACAACGGTATTTATGATAGAGTGACGTAGAGCTTATATCTGCGTGAACATTGTTGAAAACATGGCCTACCAACACCGCAATGGCTCAACATATAAGCCTCATACATCAGCAGCGTATGTCGTGTGACAAGACATAATAAAGGCGTTATTTGCCTAACAGACCTGAGACTATAACCTGTGCGATGGCGGACGGCGAGGAAGAGTCACGTCAGTGTTGTCTGTTGCGTCGCGAAAGCCATACATGAACAATGTGTAAATTTTTAATTAACGCCGGCGGCCATATTTTACGTGACCACTTGTGAGTGTTAAAACGGAACGCAATAGACAAAGACCACCAATCATCGTCATCATCATTTGTTTTAGTTAACGCTGACCCGTGAAATACTATAATATTGTGACTACGCCGAAGAAAAGCGAAAACATCAATCAATACCCACCAGACTGGCGAATGATCAAAAAAGGTATACCTGCAAACTTACTGAAATATCATCTTCGGTTAAACATTCCCGGCCAAAGGCTTTGCACTCACTGTAATCCATTCAAGAGTCGCGTACATATAAAATGAAATAACTCGCCGAAGATTTGTTTTGTCCTTTAACACACCTGTGCGAACTCACAGATTTTATAATACATAATAATATGTATGTATGTTGTGTAAGGAATTATCATCAATTCAATCATTCATAAACGATGCTTTAATTCATTCGGTAAACCACACTATTCATTCATAGAATATTCATTATCTATATGTGTAAATCGTAAGTCAAATATTTTAGAATTATGGTCAGTACAAATCCAATCCATATTAATATTGAAATTATTAGATGCATCATATTTTATTTATCATTATCTATGTGTGAAAATCGTCAGCCAAATATTTCCTATGGATATAGGTTACCTGTCATAAGCTAATAGGGATAAATGAGTAGATAGTATCGACCATTAACAATTAATATTCTTTAGATTTGATGTATAAGTAATATATTAAATATTTAATATATTACTTATATATCAAATCTAAATATACATATATTAATATATTTAAATATTTTAGAATTAAATATTATATTTTAAATAATTATATTTTTCCTCCTCGTCCCTACATTATCATTGTCATTTGACACAAAGGATTTAATTAATTTACTATACATTATATAATACCTTGATAAACGAATGCAATGTTTTAGGTTATATTGTCACATATTATTATTATTAATTAATATTATTTAGATTTGATGTATAAGTAATATATTTAATATTTTAGAATTAAATCTCAATATGAATCTTAATAAATAAATTAATAATCACTAATACAAACCATATTATTATTGAGAATGATGAGTAGATGTACCCTTTTATATTTATCTCACTAATTTTGAAATGATTATAAAGGGATTAAAATATTCGACACATTGAAATAATGGGTATTTCGTAAAATATACTTATATTTTAAAATGTATTATATAAAATAGAATAAGTGGCTGAACTAATCTAATGATTTGCAAGCGGTAAAATTTATTAACACTGAATTATTGAAAATCTTGTAGGCAAATTAACTTATTTTATCCTAGAATCTACTATAAATCGGTACAAATTGTTGTTTTTTGATAAAATACAAATTGCATTTAAAGTATTATACCTCCTGCAATGATTGTTGTGGGATATTATTTGTGCCTTTTTGGAATAATCTAGTTTCAGTTTTTGGTTTTTGCCGCCTTCATTGTTTACTTTTGTTACCTGCAAAGTTTTTTTGTCCAATTCCGTGTAGACTAAAGTCTAGCAGCCCTTTATCATTATTTCTTTGAATACTTATCTATTAGTCTTTGACACGGTAGAAATAATAGTTAAATGTAGTTTAATATGACTTGAGAATTTCTCACTGATTATCATTTTTATGAAAAAATAACATCTTTCAAATGAATGAATGAGGATAGATTGCCTTAGTATTTTTTAACATGTTTAATCCACAAACAATTTTTCAATATAACTAATTTTCTTTGTAGTTGCTAATAATTTAATTTAATAATATTTATAGATATTTTTTTAAATATTTAAATTTTCAAAGGTCACAATAATCAGTTTTTTACGATTATAGATTTTTCAGAAAACTTTTTTTTTATACCAAAATAAAGGTGTATGCAAAAAATTACAGCTTCTAGGCTCAAATTCCGATATGAAACCCTAATTAATTGGACAATTCACGTTACAGTTGCATATCGCCTGCTCCAGCGTATAATATCGTAAGTGCAAAAAACATCTGTATGCCCTTAAGTCTTTATGGATCTTAACCACATATTCAATCTGGTAACACTGCCTGTCACGTGTCACTCGGCTCAATTATTATTTATAAAATATAACAGTTAACGATTAAATATCTTCTATTGACATAGACATGAAATGTGTTATAGATAATGGATGAATCTACATTAGTTGCCGGTCAAATAGGACTATTTTACTATTTCGAAAAAGTCCCATTTAATTGGTTAAATAATGATTGAAAATCAAAATTTTTTGATGTTTCATACATGCAATATGTGGCTCAGTTCCATAAAGATTTAAGAGCACACATAATTTTTTTGAACTTTTTTTTTATTAAATAAGAGAAAACAGTTCTCTGGAATACCAGAGAACCTACATCTCTATGTGAAGTTGTATAATTACATAATTCCTTATTCTAAGACAAATTAGGTACATATTTAAATTTACAAAATATAGAATAATAATATACAAAATAAACGAAAATAATGTATATAAAGTGAAGTGTATGTAAAAAGGGAAAAAAACTTAGTAAAATAGTAGTCCTCTAAGGATAAATTTAAAATCAGTGAGGGTGTTGTGAAAAATATCTACTTCAGGTAAGGAGTTATTATAAAAGGACATTGATCGTCTAAAGAATGTATGGGACATATAATTAGTTCTTGAAAAATCTATTTACGATACACTTACGATATTATACGCAGGAGCAGGCGATATATATTTTTATTATTATGAGGAGAACACAGTCGTCTGGAATACCAGAGAACCTACATCTCTGATGGAGCTTTCTTTGAGGAAGTATTTATACACAACAACGTGTTAATTGTCTGTCGGTGATCTTAACTATTACTAGTTACACAGGTCACCGACAGAGTGGCTCTGCAGGAAATCAGAGTAAACCTGGATCAAGACGATCGATCGGGATTTTTTTAATATTATTAGTCCTAATAACCGATCAAATCAATTAAAAAATTCTTTACTTGAGTGGGGTTCGAACCTATGACCACAGTATTAGTAGCCACGCGTCTTATCCCCTGAGCTATCACGCTGGTAATTGTATTTGATTTTATCATAGTGTCTGTAATGCGTGTTTTTTTTTTATTTTATTTAAAATGTCTACCGTATTCGATAGTCTAAATTGAGTCATTACAAGCATATCGATTTAAGTACCGGTAATAAGTGTATTGCGATTATGAGGTTAACGAATCAAGACATTATTATTTGTGGGCACATGGCGGTCACGATGTTGGTCCAATCATCATAAAGATATTGAGACCATATGTATACAATATAAAATCAGTTGTGCGTGCGTGCACAGATAAATTATATGAGTCCCTTAAAAATTTTGTTACGGTGATGGATGAGCTGAGCTGATGCCGCCGATATATTTATATGGAAGCGCGCCCGTTTATAGCACGCTTCTGGCGTAAATGTCCATAAACTCATAAAAATAAATCAACTCCTCGCCGTGATGCTCAGCTTCAATACAAGCTACTATTCTTCATCAAAAACCTCTTTGTCGCATCGTGACATTACTGGATTTTGTTTTACGGCTGCCAACATCAATAAAGACATCAAATAGGCTCTAATATATTTACAATTCTTTGACCACTCAAATATGAAAACTGATAATACGAAATACCACGAATCACGGTGATTAGGTCTCAATATTCACATTTATTGTATGTAGCTGATGAGCAGAGTCCACCAAAATATGGCACTTATTTTTATGTAACGTGTCACTAAAAAGTGGCATTTATATTATTTACAAAACCACTAATAAATTGATTTATTTATTCAAACTAAAATATTTATATTTTTGCTAAAGAAATTACATCTTTCATTATTTCAATACATATGGTCCAAATCTATGTGAAAAGAGCAAAAATGTGGCTTTTATTATGGACATTTTTTGCCAAAAGTGCCGAAAAGTAGCATTATAAGGTAGCAAAATGGCATTTTATTGACGGACTCTGCTTGTGAGATAAGCCACACATACTATGGTCATGGGTTCAAAGTTTAAAAAAAAAATTCATCGGTTATTACGACTAATATTAATAAAATCCCGATAGATCGTCTTGAGCCAGGTTTAATCTGATCTCCTGGATTATGCGGGGAAATACTGAGGAGATTGTGTAAAGTAATGTATTCTCAGGCATACGTCACCGTAAACGTATACCGTAAATACGATAGTAGGGTTACTTAGCTATACTTATGATCGGTTTTTTAATAGTTAATGCCTCGTCTTAAGTTAGACAAAAGTTAGTTAGTTACACAAAAAACCGATCAAAAGTACAGCAAAGCAACTCTATTACGGTGTACGTTTACGGCGACGCACCCCTAGGAATCCCAAGCTGAACTAATAATAGTTAAGATCACCGACAGATAATGAATTAATATGTTGTTGTGTTTAAGAAAAAGAATTTTTTAAAAACCCCTCGAGATGTATATAAATAAATAAATTCACTAATTGTATTATAAAACAATTTTATTTTATATTTAATATTTTTTAGAGATAAGTGGATTCTTCATTAGGTATCTACTAAATAGATCAACCATACGAGTTTCAAGCCTATGGATTTCTGTTTAATATATTTGACACATAATAATAATAATTATATTTTCATTAAATTAATAAAATACAGAGAGACACACGCCTAATAAATAAAAATGTCAGAAGCTCAATTAAGTTATTGATGATATACATACTAAATAAGACCTACATTTTTAAGTTGTTCTCAGAATATCAGAATAAAGCGATTTTTATTTTTCTCGTCCTATTAAAATTCGTTTTATAAATAATAAACAGTTTTTTTCTATGGCACCTCACTTATGTAAGAATATGGATAAAATCACAAAAGCTTGACAAGATAAGCTTTCTTATTTATAATAGTTCAATAATTTCAAATGATAAAAAAGATGTTATATAAGAAATATAATTTATTAAAATAAATACACCTTTTATTTTTGTGTGATTTTAATTGAATTTAAAACGCAACTTCTTAAAAGATTTGGTTCCTACATAAGCTATGGTTAATTTTTGGATATTTTGTAAATAGAATAAATTTCTCTATACATGGAACAGTAATTTTTACTCTTTTAAGAATATTTTAATTAGTAAGAAAATATATCAAGACATCAATATATGGAGATGTCTGGTTGAATTTTGGTAGTAGTAACCTCAATAAATACCTTAGAGCCCTTCGGGTACACTAATCCTTTCCAAAATACCAGCTACCGAACTTATGGCCCCCTATAAACTTATTTCTACAACCGTATTTCGATACTTTAGTCGTCAAGTATATAGTTTAATTGCCTGACTTTAGTACAAACAAACCAAAGAAGCAATCTCCAATCTCAGACCGACACTTATCTATTAAAAATATAGCTTTACGACATTATTGATAATTATTTATATTTTGATGAGGCTAAACGTTTGGATATTATATTCTAATAATAATTGGTAGTTACATCTACAAATAAAATCAGATTTCAACCTAAATGTGTAGGTAATTTTATTCGCTATGATCTTAACTAATTTTAACCTAATTTAAAAATAGATGTTAAAGGGCTTTAATTTTTAAAAATAACAAAATGTTCTCAAAATATTATTTTTTGAGCATTCATCTGCAGAATATGTTCGCCTAAAGTTTGCTTTAACTTGTTTGTTGATCATTTTTATTGTTTTTCTTATATGCGTTTGAGTTTTTGTCTGAAAAATATTTAAAAAAATTAATTCAAAATAAATAAATTGTATTATTCTACAATCCTTGGCCATATATAGTTAATATTTTTTTACACTTTAGTATTAATTGACCGTGTGATAATTTGTTATTTGTCTCAACGTTTAGAGCCTTGTGGTTAATAATCATTCACCACCTGTAAACAATGTATAATTTGAGCTTAATAATTATATTTCTATGATCTTTTAAGATTTCTGGGTCTTAGCCGAATAAACTTTATGAATGAGATAAATGTTTTTTTATAGGTAGGTTACTGCTACTAGTTTTTTAATAAATATTTTGATAGATATATTTTCATTGAATTACCGTTTACGTATTTACGTATAGTTTGGTAGAGAAGTGTCATATGGAAGACAAAATAATAAAGATGATCTGTCTCGTTGGTTGTCGTACACATTGCACGTAAACGTAAAATATCACACCTGCTTGATGACACTACTTTGTTTAATATTTACCTTAACATCTATAAAATGCCACTTTTTTCACAAGTGAATTTCTAGAGATCTAGATTCGGATACCAGTTATATTAGTAGAGAAAGTTCAACCAAGATTTATTATAATTTTGAGATACCTACAACTAATTAGGATTATTTGCAGCATATCTCAGTTCTGATAATTCGTCTAGTAAACATAATAAGAATCTATATTTTATAAATTCCATTACACATTTTATCATATTAATGGTAATAATGTATCTAAACCTAAGCTCTTCTATACCTACCTATGTAGCCTTCATACTCGTAGCCTTATAGCAAATAGCTCAAGGTATAAGAAGGGTGGCTACAAATACTGTGGTCATGGGTTCAAATCCCACTCAAATATATATTTTTTAATTGATTTGATTATTACGACTGGGGGATCGGGAATAATATTAATAAAATGCCGATCGATCGTCTTGATCCAGGTTTACTCTGATTTCCTGTATTGTAAGGTAAATACTGAGGCGATTATTAAGTCGAGAAGAGCCACTCTGTCGATGACCTGTGTAACTAGTAATAGTTAAGATCACCTGTTAGACAATTAACACGTTGTTATGTATAAAAACCCTCTCAAAAAGACCATTTCTAAAATAAAAGCTCCTCGGGGCGTAAATAAATAATTAAATAAATAAAAGTGTTTTAGGTTGTTCTGAAGACTCCTGTGATATGGCTACTTCACATATCCTCAGTGCTGTGGAGCCAGCAGGAGCAAGTCCTTCGAGATCTGGATCGAGAATCGATAGAGACGTGGCTGTAGTGCTCGACGATAGGGACTTGTGGGTTCGTTTTCAAACTCTCACAAATGAAATGATCGTTACAAAAAATGGAAGGTATGTATTTTTATAAGCATTTAGGTAAAATTTATTATTTGATTTTTTTTAATACAAAAATCATATTTCTAGGCGTATGTTTCCCGTTGTCAAAGTGAGTGCAAATGGTTTAGATCCGACGGCCATGTACACTGTACTGTTGGAGTTTGTACAAATAGATCCCCATCGTTGGAAATATGTTAATGGAGAATGGGTAATTTATTTAAAAAAATTATTATGTATAAAAAAGGACTTTTTTTAACATTAAGGTGTTCTTAAAGGTTCCAGGAGGAAAAGCGGAAGTACCGCCAACTAATGCCATCTACATTCACCCAGAAAGTCCCAATTTCGGTGCCCACTGGATGAAAGAGCCAATTTCTTTTGCCAAAGTAAAACTCACAAATAAAACTAATGGTAATGGGCAGGTAAGATAAAATTAATTTGATATTTTTTTGTTTAATATAGCATATAAAATTTTGTTTTTTTTTTAGATTATGTTGAACTCCTTACACAAGTATGAGCCTCGTGTACATTTAGTAAAAGTAGGTACCGATTTGAGGCGAATAATCACATATCCGTTTCCCGAAACCCAGTTTATAGCAGTCACGGCCTATCAAAATGAAGAAGTGACGTCGTTAAAAATTAAATATAATCCATTTGCAAAGGCTTTTTTAGACGCCAAAGAACGACCTGAATCTTATTATCAACGAGATTTTGTCAGTAATCACTATACACCACAAAGTACTTCACCCCACCATTATACTCAATGTAAGTAATTATTAAAAGAAAAATATCTATTTTAATACAATGTCCTATAGTAAACTCAATGTAAATTTATTTTTTAGTTGCTGGATGGTTCGTACCACACCAAAATGTATATACCCCACTAAGAAGTAGTAGGAGAAGGTCTCCTTATCCAATGTCTAGACCACCTTCTCATCCACACTCCACCACTCCACCTTCAAGTAATATATTTACATATTATCAGCACACTCTTATGAAGAAATGATAAATATTTTGTAATTTTCAGTTTATAATCCACCCGAACAAGTCACCACATCCATATGTAGTCCAGCCGGACCGAGCACTTATTCATCTTGGAGTAGCCCATTGCCTGGTCCAGGAGCACAACCAGTACCTGTGACTTCACCTTATTGTTGGCCAGCTCAAACTTCATCAACAAACACTTCTCCAATTCATCAAAACAATGCAAATGAGTCATCACCAACCCACTCAAATAATAGCCCTGTACATCAATATCAACCAGCCCAACCATCACCAATTTATCATACAACACTACCCTCAGCGTCACCCATTCCTAGTTATCAAGCTCATACTCCGTCAAGTCCAATGCCTGTTTACAGTACACACTATAATCAATCACATGGAGATGTGTCATCTTCTCAAGTGTATCATACACCATCTTCAATCCATTCACCAGGGGCACAAATGTACCATCAAACTTCATCAATTATTAACCCGAGTTATGCCGGATACGCCCCCAACTGGCATCATGGAGATGTTGGATTTTATCCAAACACTTACAATTACCAAGCTGCAGATTATATTATTCCCGATTCCTTATATAATCAGATAGACCCAATTACTTATAATCAATCTACGGGTGAAATAAATTGTATGCCAGAATCTGACCATAAAATTTGTCTTTTGGATCGTTCAAGAACAGATGTTTCAATACCTTCACCAAATTGTTCATCTGAAAGTACTAAAACTCAAGACGAGAAATATTCTTTGAATCAAGGAGAAACTGAAGATAACTATAAGACTTCACCTCATTCAAATGTCTCCAATGTATAATAATAGTTTTAAAAATATGCTTGTAAATAAAATCATTTATGCTTTTCATACTTCCTTTTAATTTGGTACATACATAAAAAATTCATTATAAAAGTGTTTACTTTAAATAATATAATATGAATGAATATAAAAAAAACACATTAATGAGATGGCCCAAAACAATTTTGTATAGTAGATAAATAATGGCATAAAGTAACAAAACTTATAAAAACTTTTAATAGGAAAAAATATTGCTATTATAATAAATAAATTATAATGTAGCCGCTACTGGACAGTGCAGATATGTATTTATGCACTTCCAGCTAGGGCGTACAGCCCCATCTGTCGCCAGGCAGATAACCCTCTCTTGTCAACCGACTCTCGAGCAGGACACACATCCGCGAGATGCGCTTGCATCTGAGCCCCGGGGCGGGCAGACGCCCGAGCACGTCTTTGTATAAGTAACTTCTTCTAATAAATCTTCACTGGCCAGTTTGACATCATCTTTTACTTCTCACACCCTGCATTGATTGGACCAACACCATGGGCCATCTACATGTGCCCATAATAATATAACCGACTAAGAGTAATATGACTCGGGATATTACCTTTTTAACTTTTTCTCATTTTATTATTTAATTAATTATTGCGCATATTCTGACAAAAAATCACGATTCTAGTGCTTAAATTGAGAAAGATAGGTTTTTTCTTATGGGGTACGTTTCGAGTTATCGCCCACGGGAGAAAAAATTTGACGCTCGAGTAATACGAACGGAGACATCGCCTTCTTAGTCGTTCATTTGCTAAACACTGTAGGCGATATCTTCAGGTAGCTTAGTCTTCATTGCGCACACCGACACCATATACGTGTGAACAATCATGTGTTTATTAGTAACCAATAAGACACGGCTATGACTCCCCACCACCATCACTATCAGTCCCTTTCTTCCTGCCTTATAATACTTATACAATACTCACCAACAATTACACATTTCAAAAAAGATTCAAACATTTCAGGGATGGCGCAATACTTCTTCTTCTTCACGATCACTTGTTTAAACTCTACTAAAATAATTTCATTTTTAATAATAATTTAATATTATTATTTCAAAAAACACATTTTTCAGTGATAATATTAAATAATAAAAGTTATATTTTTTGTAAAAGTGGTCGAAACAATGACTCCCTGCTTTGTAATAATATTGGTGGTATTATCAACAATTTTGAAACCAAAAACTATAAGTGGTTCTTGGGTTTTACAAATATTTCCAACAGGTGTGTTTTTATCAGCAAAATCAACAGAATGATGAAATACCCTGTTATTTGTATTATCATCATCATCATCATCATCATAAGCACTCCAGTTCAGTGATGAACCAAGGCTTCCCGCACCAGCATCTTCCACTTAATGCTCCTCCAGTTATTAATTCCTAAACTCCTAACTACCTTATAGAACTCGTCCGCCCACCTTAGCCTAGGTCTACCCTGCCTTCTCTTACCCACAGGCTTGGATAGTATTTCCGATACTATCCCTCCTGCTCTTTAACCCAACCTAATGTTAAAGCCCTAATAAACTGCACTACGTTCACGCTCTTATATAATGAGTAAATCTCATCGTTCCGTCTAATTCTAAATAGTCCCGGTGCCTCCTGAACAGGACCCAAGATCCTCCTAAGAATCTTCCGCTCGAATCTAAGTAGCCTATCCTCTTCAGTCTTGGAAACGTTTTATAGACAGCTCAATCAATCAAGTTGGTATTTATCAAAAGAACCGCCTACTGGCGTTTCGACCAATCAAATACCACAATTTTTCATGGCCACGCCTCTGATATATCTGGGGACTGTCTTCAGTATATTTTTTCAGTGAAACATCAGAGTAAATGTTGAAAAATTTATTAACGCCATTATTACAGATGAACGCTACTGAAGACCTAATTTAAAATACATTCAACATTTATTGATTTCAAACCGACTCAAAAAAAATCGGAGGAATAAATGAGATATAACGCAAAAGTAGGTGCCGGCCCTGGTTAATACAAAATATTAACTAACAAATTGTATAGTACAATGCAAATAGTTTTTAAACAGTAATCAATAATACTGGGTTGTTTTTAATATAGATTTTTTTGCTAGCTATAATTATTAATGATTTGGGCGCTTTTAGAAGCGCCGGCCCTGGTTTATAATGAATTTTAGGAAAAAACATTTTTGTATTATTGTGCAAAAAATCACTGGTTATAATAATTATTTGAGCCCTTCTAAAGCCGGCCCTGGTTTATAATAAATATGAGGAACCTTTTTTTTCTTTGTAATTATCAAAATCACTAGCCATGATTTTAATTATTATTAATTATTTGGGGCCCATATCACAATTCTAAAGCCAGCTCTTAATCTGAACAAATTGAGCATCATTCAAGACTAATTATTAACGATATGGTCGAATCAATAGTATTAAGAAAAAAATACTAACAATTATTAATAATTATTAGGGGGCCATCACAATACAAGAGCCGGCTTATTACTAACATATAATACAATTGGTCGTAATGCAAGTTGAAAAATAAATAATATTATTAACCCAAGTATATAGCTAATAATTTGAACACAATTGTGTTAACAAAGTCAAAAGTATTAGGAACAATAAATGCAGTTAAATGGTGACCAATAATACTGAATTATTGTCTCTCTTACTAGGTACAACAATTATAAATAAATTTTTGGGGGGCCATCACAATACAAGAGCTAGCTCTTAAATTACATACAATTGTTTGAAAAACCACATCAAAAAAATTAACCTAAGTATAGGTAATTATTTGAACACAATGGTAACAAAGTAAAAAGTATTAGCAAAAATGAAATGCAGTTAAACGCTGACCAATAATACTGAATTATTGTCTTTCACAGGGTATAACAATTATCAATGATTAATAATATACAATTGGTTGAAAAAGCAAACATAGGATAAATGAAGTGATGTTTGTAACGCTATTCACTATACGTACGTATACGTATTCACTAATAATAATAATTGATAATAGTGAATGGAATGTAAAAGAACTATTACTAGAATATACATTAGTTCCCAATACACTAAAAAGTAGAGGAATAATTTTCTTATGGATTGAGGGCGGCCACCAGAACCACCACATATGGCTTTGATCGAGAAATGTATAACACTTTATAATTTAAAAAATGATGACATTCATTTATACGGTATCCTGTGAATTTCCACCGTCTTAGTGTAATAATGGATCACTTGGATTCTGGAAAACACAACAAAATAATTAATTAAATAATGTTAGTAGACAGTATTAATAATTATATATATATATATATATATATATATATATATATATATATATATATATATATATATATCAAGTTTATCTTGTATCTTTTATGTTTGTTTTATATTCTTACATAAGTAATTCTGTATAATATAAATTATTCTGACAAATGTCCATCATTGTTGAACGCATATATATATATATATATATTTATATATATATATATATATATATATATATATATATATATATATATATATATATATATATATATATATATATATATATTATACAAACGGTGTCATTATTCTGTGTGACTTCAACATCCGGGCCTACAAACTTTCAACAATAATTAATTGATTAATTGTCGTTCAATATGTTAAGAAGATACTAAATATACTAACAGCTTCATTCGAAAGTCTTTGATTTTCCTCGCGGAACAAGTCCCAGTCCAAAAGATTAATATCAAAGTCCTGTAAAATAATATAATGTGTACATTAAACAATTGTTATAAATGTGTAAAAGTGGTAAACAATAATGCTCACCGAGGAATCTGGGTAGGATATTAAATCAGACGAGTTGTTTGCCGGAGTTGTGAGCTTTTCATCAAATAAATAAATCAATTACAAAAAAGATATACTTGTTAAACATCATCAATAAATTTATTAACTGTAATTGTGGTTGTAACCTCGTCTGTTTCAGATTGTTTCGGATAGCAGGCTTCCAGCTCCTCCTAAATAAATCAATTAATTAAACAAGTTAAAACTTGAAGAAAAGTTAAGTAAATAAAAGTTTAAGAAAATCACTAACCAACACATGTGAAATATAATGTTGGAAGGAATCTGCCGACTCTTCCTGAAATAAAAACATAATAAAAAATAAAATCATGTTTCAACAAAATGAAATATATTCATGATACGAATTCTTCAATTAATTAAATGCTCTACAAACATTAAAATCAATAATTAAAAATCGTCTTTTAATACCTGAGGATGAAGCCCGTGTTGGGCTGGTTCGGCTACGGAGGAAGTCTAAAATAAATAAATTCATTAAATTGTATGAACTTGTTTGAGTTTAAAGAAAAATTACTGACCAATATATATTCATATATTAATGGACCTGTCGGATTTGGCATGGCCGCAATGATCGATTGCTGTAATAAACAAATAAATCAATTAATAATCAAGTAGGTAGGTACTAGCTATAATGGTTAATATAAGAAAATTACTAACTGCGATCATCGCTATTCTTTTGGCTTCTGCTTCATTATTTATATTAGAAGCTTTACGCTGAAATAGACAAATAAAATTATGAATAATATAAGTAGTGTAAATAAATATACCTACTAACCTTTGCTTTGCGTTTATAAGTTTGCGTTCGAGTCAAAATTGATTTCTGAAATAATTAAAAAAATAATAATTAATAGTATCCCTTGGTTGAGGATTCGATAACCCATTACCTGAGATTGTTGCATCACGGCTTGGATATTTTGACCAATAACGAGTTCAGGCGCATGGAATGTATTCAAATAAAATGTTGTATTCACAGGTGGAATCGTTTTGATCACCTGTAAATAAAAAAAAAATCTATTTCACTCATATATAGTATGTATTTATATATCAAATATTTTATTAATTACCTTTTTGATTGTAGGTTTTTTATTGTCTGAAACAATGATTAGTAGGTAGGTACACGGGTCAATAAAATGTATTTTCAAAAGATATATATATGTACTAAAAAAAACTCACCTTTTTTTCCATCCATTTTCGATCGAATAACTTACTCTTCAAATGAAACCAAAAAAAAAACACATTCAGTAAATATAGTTTAAAATAACGATAAAAAACATTAAACGCTGCTTATACGTCGCTGTATTTTATTTAAAAACATAGTAGGTATGTATTTTTAATAATCGACTTTAATCTAAAATAATGATTCCACATTGCACATAAATGAAATGTGCGTGTTGAAGTGACCGTGGTTATTTATCCATAGACAAGTCGGGAGTCCAAGTAATGCATACTAATAATACAAGGCCTTAGTACTGAATGTATGACGTCACGTTTGGACCACATCAATCATTCATATACAATTATATCATTCAATCCAACACCAACTTTCCTTGGTTTTTTCACATTAACGAGTGAAAATTCTTTTATAAATTTAAATAAAACATTACTATACATATGATTTATTTACAAAAAATATATACTTTAATATACAAATTTGTCTCTATATTATATAAAATATAACCAAGTAACTTAATTTTACTCAAATATAAAATTTCCTCAAGAAATAAACAATAATAAAAAAAAATTGTCCACATTATTATACCTCTATCAATAGACTTAATGTAACATTCAGAATAACTTCTTAATTTAAAACTAAATAACACTTAGAATGTGAACATTTCAATTCATTTATAACAGATTTTGCACAATAAACTGCTATATAACAAAGAACAGGTAAACTTTACAAGCAACACTAAAGATATTTTCTGTGAAATTGAATGAAAAATCACAAATATCAATATCAAAATTTAATTTTTAAATTAAAAGCCTTAATTTATAAACTACTATCAAGTATCACTGATCACTGAATCAATAACATCAATTAACGCAAACAATGTACAATTAATTTTTCTAATTACACTCCAATCTTCATCTATGTTTAAAGTACTGGGTTTATCAATTTTGGAGTAATTTTTTTTTCTCAATTATAAAATTAATACAAATCATCATACCTAGTTTTGGTTTCAATGCTTTCAATTGCTAATCTTAAATGTTTATTGTCAAATCGTATATTTCTATCTAAAACACTCTCACAAGATCACTTTTTCACACTTTCCACAAATATTTAGGGCACTTTGAAAAAACACATGGCACGGGGTCTTTTCTTAAGTCAACTTTTCCTAACTTTTGCAGTAATCTTATTCCCAGTTTTCTCCTCATAGGCTTCCACATACATTCTAATATCGTCTTAATTGAAGTGTACATGGCCCACCTGTAAATATTAATAAATCGAATTATTACTTTACCTAGTAAAAATCAAATAATTAAAATGTCAAACTGTAACAACAACACTTACTCTAGAATGTTTCGTTGGCTGGGCGTTTTTTCGTGGAAATGCGCTCAGCTACTTCTTTTTCAAGTCCTCATTCCCAGGAAATCCATATAAACTCACTTTTGTTTGTCTATTTGATGTATTTTTACAAAAAAATGAACACAACAACGACCCACCACGTTGTCTTGTCAACACTTGATGATCGACTGACGTTCTTTTGTTTTAGAACTATTTAAATTCGGGATGGCGTGCATAATAAATAATATTTCATATGACGTCATCACCCTTAAGAAATGGGGCCTTGTATTATTAGTAGGAATTTAAAAACAATTGTTGTTTGTATCAATATTTCATAATTGTATCAATTAATTTCTCATTACTTTGTACTAGACTATCGATTCACGTATTTATTCTAAATATTAAAGTCAGTCCTATGTTAAATATGTTTCTTTTTTTAAACACTTTTTATTGTAAAATGTTTATCTTTTCTTTTTTTTACTTTTGTTAAAAACATTATTTTTTGTTTGTTTCCTTTTTTTTTGTTATTGTCACACAGACATTTTTATCTATTTTTTGTAAAAGCTCAGTTGGGCGTTAAATAAACAAATATTATTGAATCGATCCATCGGTAAAAAAATTAAACTAACTACTAACCGTTAGCGATGGTGATGATGTAAATCAACTGCATGTATCAGAACTCCAAAACAACTCATCAACGCTCAAAACAGAAAATGTCACATCAAAGAACTCAAACGAAAATGATACATATCGACATATAAAATCATTGTACATCATAGTTAGATTACGTATATGCAAAAGGTAATGTATGAACTAATTAAAAATACAAATTATTAATTGTAAATGATTTTATAACTGTATACTTGGTATTATTGAGTGAGTATTACAGGTAATCGTACAACAATCTCAATATCCCAATGTAGTGTCATATCGGCTATAGCGAGGATAGACACTAATAATGATGAAATGATAGGAAGAGCTAATAAAATTATGTCACATGCGATTTATATTATTGCATGAGAAAAAGTATACTAATAAAACCATTTTTTTAACAGAATGAATGAATATATTGACCATTTGACTTTATTTGAATTACTTTTTAAGAAATAGCATTATTTTTGTTATCTACATTCTGTTCAAACAAAACTGCACTATAGAGTATGGTCATATTCAGTGAAGTGGTCAAGGAATGAATGCTCAAAATAATATCAGTTGGGAAACCTAGTCACTTGAGATATTTAAATACTTACCGGTTGTATTTGTGTATATTTATTTATTTTATTAATGGTAGTGGTGGAGTGTCTCTATATGAAGCAGGTAATAGTAGTGATATCGGCTAGTAGTAGTAGTAGGTATAGTAGTATAATAGATATTGTGGGTGTGTGCGTGTCGGTGTAGTAGTGTGTGTGAGGGAGCTAGGATGAGAGTGTGTGAGTGTGATGCATAGTAGTGTGTGTGTGACTTATCATCTCCAAGTATTTCAAGAAGGACATTGAAGACAGCGATAACTCCGTGTATCGCCTTCCCGTGCGCAAATGTTCTCTACAAGAACAATTTTTGGCTTGCCCCCTTTTAAATATTGCATTATAACCTATTTAAAAAATACTCGTATGTTGGTAACACAATGGGGCACGTTTTTCCAAAAACAGTGAAACGATATGACATCTGAATAAAGGGATATTAAATAAAAACCTTAAAAAAAGGGTTTTTCGGCCGTCCTGTAAAGTTGTGTTTTTCGACTTAACGCCATCTTAGTGGAGCCCGTCGATATGTGTATAAATTAAATACATAATAAAATTGCACAATAAATTAATAATATTTAACATTCTATAATAATGATAACAACACATCAAAAGACAAACATTTTAATTAAATACTCTAAAAATTCAGATAAATATACAAAAAGAATTATTATCTTCATTACTAAGTATTGAGTAATGACTTCATGACAGTAACTCAAGCAATCTTGTCATGTGCAAAAATGAAAATGTATAATTAATTATAAAATTGATAGTAGTAAGAGTATTCATATTTGAACTTTGTTTCTTACTTGGCTAGTATTAACTTGTAAGTGATTTTTGACTAGATAATTCAGTCAAACTGGGTAAATTTAATTTAAACGCACTTTAAAATTTGTCCCCCATATTCTATTCTTATCTTATAAAATATATTAAAATTAAGAAAAGACCTTGGCTAAGGATGTTTCAGACCTTCGATTGTTATTTCAAAAGGAAACTTCGGATTGATTTTACCCATTCTGATTTTCGTTCCGATATTTTTGAATCAGGGGTTTATATTAAATATTAATATTTGAAATGATTCTTAGCTCTTAAGTAAAACTACTATCACATCAATATAATTATAGAAAATACTTATTGAAATTTTAAAGACTGCCTTGTACACCGGTTATACATATATTCCAATTTCAAGTATTAATGAGTCATATGTTCAAAGCTATACATAAAACTGAACTACATACTTGCCGCACATACCTCTACTTATACAATTTTAGTTTTCATATAATTTCCTTCAAAGTCTTTCAAAATGCAATACACCAAAACATTTAATTTAAGTCTATTTTTTATGACAGGACACACCATGTATGTATTTTTTTTATACAGTACACATCTTGGTGATCAACGCTGCGTAAACTCTGCAAAAATGATGATTCACATCCTGACTGCATATGTTTAAAACTTAACTATTACTTTCTACACAATTGTCAATATGATTTTCTGGTACATTAATATATTCTAATTGGATTAATTCGTCGGGATCATCTATATCTGACTGATTTTCTGCAAACATTTCTGTTTCTGAAAACATTTTTTTCTTACATTCTTCGACAAACTTTGCATCCTGTAGCCATTCGGATATGCTATAGATAGAGGGCAACAAAAAATTCTTTTGCATAGCTTTGTATATGAGTTTTGAACATAGATACAATGAAACAGAGAAAATTTTGTCACTCTCAGAATATTTTCCACACCTTTTTCTCTCTGTTACATCACTTATGTGTGTACTTATGAACCATCTCTTGTTATCAACAGAAAGCTGTTTCTTTTCTGCTCTAAGAACCATGTTTTCATTTTTTAGTTTGGTAATTTTCTCCTCTAAGCAATCATGCCTAGTTTCATGATTTTTAATTGTCGCATTAAGTCTAGAAATTCGCCTTTTATATTCAAAGTTTTCTTTTTGAGTATTGACTAAAATTTTATGAGACTGATCAAGTTTTTCTTGAAACATTTCCATTGTTTTTTGAAGTTCCATCAATTTTTCTGATGGTGTACAAGTAGATGTATCAACCGTATCAATTATACTTTTCTTTAAAATGGGATGTGGGGACACACATTTCTGCTGTTTGGATGATAATTGTACATTAGAGTCAATATTTCTTTTCCCTTTCATATGATTTTTGGGAGAATCCTGAACGCAAATTTCATGAATTGGTTCTGGTTTACAAGTAACTGGTACGTTTCCTGCTGAATTTGCATTAGGTTCCGGTTTAACCTCAACTGAGATCCAACGCATAAGTAATGGGTTAACGTCACAGGGTTTGATATCTGGCAAGTTTTCAGAACTACCACTCTCGTTTAAATTTGTAGAAGATAGATCCTGTGAACTTGATGGAGATGGACTCTGTGTATTTGTGATAAAGACAGTATCTTGTGAATTTGAGATCTCGATGACATTCTGTTTGAGACTCTTTAATTTTTTTTTTTTAATCTTTTTACAGATTTTTTTCGATTTTACTGCTATCGGTTCAAATGTTACTGTAGGAACAGCTTTGGGCATCAGTCTGAAAAAATCAATAGTAAACATAGTTTTATAACTCCTACAGAAGATTTCAGAGATTAGATTAGATACCTACCCTTGACTGGCTAGATTTGGATTGCGAAAGTCTGTGGTTTTAAAATGTTTTGAACATACTTTGCAATGACGATACAAATAATCAGGTCCATTACTTTCAAAAAAACTTTCGATGCGTGGATTCTGGCAATACTTTACCCACAATTGACAACTAAAAACAAATTAAATGAGTTGATAAAAGGATTTTTACATTATTGATAATTAGAGATAAATTACACAATGAAGAGAGATTATTATAGTTTTGTAATCATTACCGTTCAGGATCTCTTGGAAAACAAAAATATGAAATCACGTCTTCAGGATGTTCTTTGTCTGAAGGTTTACACATATTAACACTACATGCTCTGTGGTATGCCATCGCTTTATAAATGAAAAAGATGCTTTAAAAAAATCAAATGGTCTGACAGATGTGTCAAAAAATTGACACAATACAATGTAGCATTGCCAGCAATAAAAATATACATAAATACAAAAAAGATCTGTAGTAACTGTTTTTGGGTGATTTTCAGTAAAGATCTAAAGCTTTTATTCTTATAAGTTATATTTAACTTTAATCTGAATCTTATGAAATTACATCATTGGAGATGATCTTATTTTTGGATACATGAATATTAAATTATATGAAAAAAATATACATCCAATATTTTAAACAACTTATGAGAAAGCTAAAATTTAAAGAGCTAAATTTCAAATAGTTAAAAATTTGGAACGCATGATTAAATATATAATCGGCTGCTAAAATAGTGAAGTGTTGAGCAGCTGACAGTAACATTCTGGAAAAAGCCTGACAGTGACAGGTGAATAAGTGTGGTTATAGCCGAGTCAAGGAAGGACTGGAGATGAGCGCTGCTGACGAAGAGAGGTTCGATGGAGTTTTGCTGGCGCTGGCTCAGGAACATGACGGCGTCCAGGAGGTACGAGCACTCGCAGTGTTGCTGCTACTCAATACTTGCTTCTCACAATGGATCCACAAACCACTGCATCATCGTATTGCCTCTGTTGCCATGACTACCACGTGTCCATCTTACATTCAAGCACATTTACTTTCTCTCGACACACTCATATTAATTATTTAGATCAACTCTGTTTATTTATTATTATTTACCCCCTTTTGTCATAGAAAAATACACTTTTCCTCCATACAATTTTCACAATTTAAATTCTGTGGCTTCAATTATCTTCTTAAAAATAATCATTCTTACTACCTAGAGTAAAAACTTTTCGTATATTTTAAAATATAGTCCCAATAAGTTTTTATAAAAAAGATGTAAATATACCATTGATACAAAGAATATTTCAAATTTTTACTAGTTGCTATTGATAAAAAAAGCCTATCGATGACCTATAATATAATCCAGCATTTCCTAAATGCCAAGTCAAGTCAAAAAATGTCGAGTCGATAATTTCCTAAAGAAAATATGTATATTGTCTATTTTGTTATTCTGCCATTAGGAACAAATGTTGGGATCTTGTTGTACCTCAATAAAAAATAATAGAAATAGGCAAACTATAACAAATTTAATGGTTCACGAAGGAGCAATATTAAAATAGTCAGATCGTAGAAAAATAAGCTAATCTATAAGTCGAGTCATAATCAAACTTGAACTACCCTGGGCCTCAATAAGAACCCAAAGCAATTATGTATGTGTTGACCGATTATTACGAAATTACATTGACACCACAGAATATCAGTGACTATAAAAAAACATATCCTACAATTAGAAGATACAATTTATTTATTAAGATTCTTTATTAATATGTTTGTTTGTTTGCAGCTGATGAAAACTATCGTTAGTTTTCTTGGGAGAAAAACTGATTTCTTTACTGGTGGCGTAAAAGGAGCATGGGAAAAGGTACTCCAATCATTTTTATCAATCTGAAAATTTACATAACCAAAAATATTCTTAAACATTTTAGCTCGTCTTGGACATCTTTCATAAACAGGAAAAAATATCCCGAGCTGAACATGAAAGCAAGTTGAAGGAAAAAGAATTGGCTGAACAACGTTTAAAAAATATTGCTGAAAAAAAGAAGCTAGAATCACAAAAGCAAGAAGCTGAAATAACTGAGCTTACTGATGCTGAAGCTGAACAAATGTTGAAAAGTATTGAAGAAAAAAAACATAAAAATGATGGTTAGCTCACTTAATTCTTATTAGCATATATTTATTGTTTTATAACTATCAAAATAAGATTTACAGAGAATATGGCTTTTTATAGTATTTTGTTTATAATCTTTAGTGAAATTTGAATTTTTTTTTTTTGTTTTTTTGTACCTGCTAAAAACATACTTTGTCTTTCTCCTGATATATGAAATAGTAAATGTCGAAGGATATTTGTAAACATATTTTTCTAACTGTGTTATGATTTGCAGTTAAACCTGAAGTTGTTGGAGATGACGACGATGACGATCCTAAAGATAAAGGAAAATTGAAGCCAAACTCTGGGAATGGATGTGATTTGCCAAATTATAAATGGACCCAAACTCTTCAAGAAGTAGAGGTGAGATTTTTTTTGAAAGCTATTATTTTCCAATGAAATAATTTTACTCACTCAGTAATCTTTTTTAACTAATAGGCATTTGTCAGTAGGTTTATTTGTATGATCAATATATTTATTTTCTTCATATATATTTTATCTATATGATATATGAGTTGTCAATTAACAAAATTTTCACCAAGCCTACATATTTATTTTCTTTGCTATTTTAACATTATTTTCTCTATTACCTACTGTCTTTCAAATGGGTGTTGGTTGTTGATGGATTTCTTGGTATTCATATTTTAGCGTAATAATTTCTAGAGAGTCGCTATTTATTTGTAGAGACAAAATTATTTCAATAATATCAATATATCTTTATTGGAATGTAATATATCACAGTTACAAGATTTATAAACATCATTTCACTTACACGTTGAGGAATAAAATAATGCTTGACATTTAAAACTTGAGCATCTTGCTTTGTTTATAAACTATAGATATAAATATGTTAGTAAAGAAGCACATTTTTGCATGCATGATGAAATAATTTAAATGGACTCTGAATATGTGTGATTATGATAATGCTTTTGATGACAATGACACAAATACTAAATCTTCATGAAAATCTTGATCCTGTATCTCTCCTCTGCCTCACTAAAAACAATTATAAAAATGTATATTAGTAAATATTTCTTGGACAACATGAATAATCAATCAAATGTATATAAAACTTACTTTCTACATAGCATATAGCCGCCATAATGCCCAAAGTCAGCAAAATTGTCATTGTGACCACAAGTACCGTGATCTGATGAGAGCTTTTGCAGCATATACTCTTTGATTTTTTTCCATGCCTTGTAAAACCATTTACAACTGTAAAATGAGTCGAGCTTGCGATCGACATGTTGTCATGCCTAGGATGCTTTCCTGAAGTAAGCTTCACATGATTCCAAAACGGATCTGAATGGTTTTCATGGTCAGGTTCATTGGGCATGTCTATACTGGTCGAAGGTTTATTGATTGCATTCTCAGATCCAAGTGACTTACTGCCAGATGTATGAATGTATGCAGTGAGATTAGTTTGATAATTACTGAGAGCACTTTGACTTCTGGCATTGTTCACTTTGGCCAAGTTAGCCGCACTCAGTAATAATGATCCAGATGATGCACTCTGCAATACAATTATTATAATTAATACATATTTTATTTATTTTGTGTTATATTTAACATACTTGTGTACTGTGATTGCTGTTTGATCCTTGACTGGAACTGCTGCCTCTTTGTTTTGATGATGATACTTGTGGTTTTGAGTTTTTGATTGAACTGATACTGCTGTCTGCTCCACTTGTAGAACTAGTAGAGAGAGATGGTCTTGGGATTGCCCATCTTGGTACTTCAAGTGATTCTACGATCTATAAATAATTAACAAATATTTATTATTTGGTGTCATTTTAAGTATTTTTTAAATATTAACTATAATAAAGAAAACATATCAGTGAATTCAAGGTTGTCGTGGTTCTTAACTCAATTTGTATCGACGGTCGGGGCGCCCATAAATCGGCCTGAAACCCTTTAAAACGTCATCGATCTCACACGCTATAGACCGGTTTTTTGATCGCATTACTCTAGATTTTTTTTTTTAACACTCGACTTTATATTGCCGGTACGTGCTTTTAATATGACGTTTTTAAGAGCGCCAAGATTCTGCCATAAATATTTTGTCACCCATATAATAAAGTGCTCTCTTCTATATTTATCAATTGAGGCGCCCATTTTCTTGTGTAGTTTAAAAAAAGAGTTACCTACGTATATTATTAAAAAAACTTTAGCAATAAACTCTAAACGATGTAAAAAAATCCAAAATAGGTTTCATTTAGATATTCTGGTTGAAAATATACGTTCGAGATGAAAAATGCATCTTATTCATATTTTTTTGTGAATATCTCGAAATTAATCATTGTGGACTTTTTTGAAAATAGGCGACTCAGTTGAAAACTTTGTTTTAAAAATATATTTTTTTAATTTATCATAATATCCCCTTAAGAATAACAAGTAGCCTATCGCATCTCACAACTACCACCGTGAGATTGTAAATATAATGAAACACGTTCGTTTATGTGGTTTAATCAGACGTCACATTGTAAATAATGACTTTTCGTCATGTTTTTGTACCAATTATTAAGTAAAGATATTTTGGGTATAAGGTATCTGATGTAAATGTTTTTCTCTCACATGGCATTTTGCCTTCCATTAAAGTTATTTCTCACACTATCGATAGTGTAATCGCCTATTGTGGCTGCAATTATATAAATATATGTATATTGTTAAAAGCAAGGAGCCAGCTTATAATAAAAATAACATATGGTAAAAATAAAATACAGGTTTCGAACTTGTTTCAAAAGACTTAATTGCAACTTTTCAGCTTGTGACAATGATTGCTTATTTATAATACAAACAACTACTGTTGGAAATATTTCAATGTACTTATTAATTTTTTAACTGATGGGTGATTTTGCAACTCTGCATCAAAATATGTTCCAGGAAGACTGACTGCACTCAATAATATGTATAATAATATATTCTATAAATCAAACCAATTAAAAATATTATATAAATACGTATACGTTCTGACCTTGAACATATTATAATATTTATTTTTAAACTGTGAAAAATATTTCCGCTAATGATATATCCGTCGCCATATAGAAAAATTAAATAGTTCGATATGTTGGTAATGTATATTTTTGCATTTGTATCTTATACGACCTCAACATCAGGCTTCGAGAAATTATTTACCTGCTTGGACAAAATGTATGCGTCTGGATTATTTATTTAGTGTAATTCATCAGGGTACCTAGCCGAGAAAATCAGGGCTACATTGACGTCATTGCCTCAGGCTCAGGATATTTTATAGAACTTGAAAATCACACCCAGCGGGTACATAATAATTAAATTTAATTATATAGTTGGGCAGATCTCTTTCACTTAACGAACACTAAGCCTGCGGAAATACAGTTGATTGTGTTGAGAGTGGTGATTTTTCATTAAGGTCACGTTTTCTCGTGCAACAGCGAGGTGGTAGAAAATCACAACCATGGATCTCTGTCAAGCTCGACTCTTTTTCTGAATCGTGAGTGTATCCTCATTTTAATTGAGGTTCGCCAATATAAAAATTCCATTAAAAATATGCTTTGATTGAGACGTTGGAAATTCTTATCGCATTGTTCCAAGCACACGACATTGTTTTCAATATGTTTCAGATTATCGAAACCGATATGGAATGTAAGTGCATAGCCACGGCAACGATTTAATCTCGCTTTCTGCAACGCCTCGTATTAATTGCAATATTCTTGCTACAGGCGAGTTCTTTTGAATCAAACAACATTATTTATGCACCATTCGATAAATGGCCGATTTCCACCCGCCTACTTAAACACGATAATTTCTTTGTTTTCACAATGTTTTGTCACGGTGGGTGGTTTTTACACTTTGGTTGTTGTTACGATTATGACCGATGCCGTGCTGAAACCAGTTCAAGTTCCGACCGCGAAAGAGTCTAATTTGAGAGAGTGTGCATTCGTGGCCGCAGGCCGTTTGTGGTCTACATATTTATTTTTTCTTTGGATAATGGAATTAATTTTCATTGTAAGACGGCGTCGCTTTTTTCCTTGTCAACCTTTCGTTGTACGGCCTTCGTTATTCCACCACTTCTAGTCTACTTTGTCACGTCCGCCACATATGTGCTTTCGATTTACTTAGTTAAAGACCAAACCTAACACTAACTCCTTGCCTCGATAGTGCTTTAATTGCTCTGATATAATTTTCAGTTTACTAATCATAACATATTTTGGGAATATTTCAATCTAATACACCGATATAATATTGTATGATTTGATCGGTTTAACAAATTTACCAATTAATATAATAGTTTGGTAAAATAATGAACAAAAAATTAAACTATTGATATCGTACTGGATATATTGCTTCTAAAAAAAATATCCAAACAATTAATAATATCGATATCTATCCAACTCCTTTGTTAATAAATATATGAGCCGCTCTGGGAGGAAAAGTTTTCACAATTTCTCTATTTTGAGTTAGACCATTCTTGGGTTTAATAAGGTCGTTCTCCATCTATGGTAAAAATATTGTTGTTTAACATCTTCTAGTTTGGAATAATTTTTTTTAACACAATTCTGTTGGTATGCTTTTTTACTAAGCTTAAGCTCAAAACAACAAAATCTTCATTTACCAAAAGTTGTCATAAATGCGGCTGGACCACTTTTACTCTCAGCGGCTCATATTGATCATATTTATTTATTTCTTTAAATACGCCTCGATGGGCTTTTTGAGGTTTTTAAAAATTTTGGTTTTTCAGACACAACAACGTGTTAATTCATTGTGAATTCAATCGGTGAATTTGACTATTCGTAGGTACACAGGTCACCTACAGAGCGGCTTTGCTCGTCTTAACAGTCCAGGAAATCAGAGTCAACCGGGGTCAAGACGATCGATCGTAATATCTGATCAAATCATTTTTTTTACTTGAGTGAGATTTCAACTCATTATTAGTAGCCACGTTCGTTATCCTCTGAGCTATAACGCTGGGTATAGTTATATTTTCATTTTGTCATCTTTATGCACCATACATATTTAATTTTAACATGACAAGCAATTGAAATTTGTTATATTTTTAAACTAATATTATGAATAAGAAAAAAATGATTTTAGAATAATAGTATTTTTTACACCACAATCACAAAATTGTTTCGTCATAATAATACGTACGAAGTTAAGGTTCACGTCTACGATTGTGGTTTCTTTTATAACAACCATGGATTTTTACTTGACTAACGAGATCACGATGTTCACTGTCACGAGATTAAATAAAAAATAACATCTCATTTAAAAAATATTGTATTAATTGGAAGTTACTGCCGAGTATTATATGTATTGCTAAAAAAATGCAAATATTTATGCATATAAATTTATCGGTCGACTCTTCAAGTATCAAATAATGTCATCGTTTAACACCTATTATATTGTGTAATGCTATTATCTGTAATAACCTAGTTGTCTCCAAATTAAGGGGGTCAAATTGAACCGGTAAACGTGTGTCTTATGGAGTCACGTATACGGGCCATTTCATAACCTGACGCAACGTAACGTAATTCGGAAAGTGTCACGTCGAGTCATCTCACTGATGCAACTTCACAGATCACTTTCTTCCAACCGTTTATTTTCTCAAAAAAAAAATAAAAAAATATACCGACATTCCAGTGGTTTCAAATCATACTCGATACCGCTCTCACCCAAGTAATAAAAATAAACTAAATTGCTTTTCAAAACAACCCGACAGTTTCGTATATTCTTGTGGTTGATATTTTGTATCTATGGTTTGACTCGTATTTTTCACCCACTGTAGATTTTTTTTAAATAATAGGTATCGTGAGAAAATAGAAAGCACATATTTTTTGTCAGCACTGATTGAAATAAAAATATTTGAAAACTTATTATATTTTATCTGCAATTGTAGCTCTTAATCGAATTACTGGAATCTGCATTATTTTAAACCGATTAACATTCTGCCAGTAAAAAGCGGACACGGCTGAATAAACATATGTATTATAAACTACAATTTACAAGGGATAAAAATGTTCATTCGCACATTAACTTCTTTTTGCAAGCGTTTCAATGAGGCGATTGTCGCGCCATGGCGGGAATTCTCGCCTGCAACGAGTTCAGCGATTGTAATTTAAAATTTAATACCTACCGAGGTATTCTTTAGTGGCTACATTCCATTAAAACATGATTGAAGAAACTTAAACTATCCTATTTTAAACGTTGCGGTCGATTTGTTGTCAGATTATGCAACATCTCCATGAATGATGCTTTATGGTACGTGATGCAGCTTCGAATGATCTATCTGATTCAATACAATAGAGACGAACAACGTTGACCAATACTTGAAAGATGATGTGATCATGAAAGAGTATTATAATTCAAGTGAGCTTTTAAGCAATATTTATTATTCTGCTGGCAGCCGAGCTTTTGACTTTATGCTTGTTTACATTTACAAATCATAGGTACATACATGCCTTCACATATTTGAAACGTGTAATAGAGATTTTTATTGGTGACTGCATTCATTATTAAACAGGTGCTCTATAATACGAGCGGAATATTGTTTCTTTTAAGTTTTATCTACGCAATAATATAAACCTGTTAACAATCACGATTGTTCGCATCGTATCGCGCAATTAAAATGCGCTAAGGTTAAGAAACGAATTCACTTTTGCCGCAATTCTTTTGCTCATGGGAACCGTGCTTTTTGATAAAAGTCTCAATGAACCAGTTTCCCACCGATCTTGTTGTATACATATTTATATGAAGGTGTTTATCACGCAAGATTCACTGATTTAACCTAATATTTTAAAGAGAAACTTATTAGTGTTTGCTCGGTCCATTGTGGGTATTATTCCGCTGCTTTTCAAAGCAACATCACATTGAATTAATGAAAGCACAAAAGCCATGTGATAAATTAACTCTCTAGAAAGTGAAGTTCGTTTTATGTAATTTCATCCATAAAATGCATTGTGGTTACATTAAGTATATTAATTGTGTCAGTGCATAAATTACCAGCGTAATAGCTCAGAGGATAGAAGCGTGGCTACAAATACTGTGGTTATGGGTTCAAAACCCGCTCAAGTCAAGAATTTTTTAATTGATTTGATCGGTTATTAGGACTAATAATATTAATAAAATCCCGATCGATCGTCTTGATCCAGGTTTCTCTGAATACTTGGATCGTAAGGTAAATACAGAGGCGATTATTAAGTCGGTGACCTGTGTAACTAGTAATAGTTGAGATCACCGACAAACAATTAACACGTTGTTGTGTCTAAAAAACCCTCTCAAAAAAGATCCATCAGAGATGTAGGTTCTCTGGTGTTCCATACGACTGTTTTCTCTTAATTATAATAATTAAAAAAAAAAAATAACAACACTTTAAGTCACCGCGGGTGTATTGATTATAAATCTTGTGTCGATTTCACAAGATTGCAATTGAACAGTGCAGTTACATGAGTGTGTTTCCGTTGGCCAAAAATAGGCACCTTGCACAACATTGATCTTGTGATTTTATTTAATTTAATGTATGTGCAGGTTATATAGTTTCCGAATTTCGTAATCCATGTTGAATTTCTCCGCACCGTGTTTGTGACTCCTTCCTCCATTGGCGAGGTTTCGCAATTCTGAGGCTTTCTTTGTCGGACGCTGACTTATGTAATTATTTGCCGCGTGCGTTTTCGCACACCTTCATACTTCCTATCGGAAATAAGCCTATTTCTCTCCTTATCCATCTGAAGTACAAATGCATATTTATAAATATTATTATAATGAAATAGGAAGTTACATCATATTCGTGTCACCGATTGAGGAAGTCGGCGATAGCCTGTCTTCACCGGTTATTTAAATTGGGTAATCGTATATCGATAGCACCAATTTCAGGTATATGGCGGTCATGATGATACCTGATGACCTTGGCGGTGTCTTGACGCAACGTCACTTTCGTAACCACGTGGACTCGGCGTCCAAATCGATCATTGAACCTCATCTTATGCAATTGCCTCAGAGACGATCGACGTTTTCCGTTCGAGAAACTTCCGACCGTTTTCTTCCGCGACATGTCTTCTGTCCTCATTTCGGAAAATCCTAAATCAATACATTGCCTCATCCTCTTACAAAAATATATTGCCGACACAGTGAAAATAAAACAAGGCAATACGAAGAAAACACATCATTTTTCAATAATGGGCGTTAATGCAAAATTTTGATTACATTGACCATTCAAGTGTGAAAAGAGCTTGGGTTTTCATTATGTTTCGTAATAATTTTTGGAATTACTAAAGGTCGTAAGAGTAGACATGAGAGGTTGTCGAGTGTTTAAATAAGAAACGGTTCTGTTTAGCGGTTGTTTGCTGATAGTTAAGATACTGTGTCTACACGTGAACTCATTGAGCAACCCACGTTATACATTCTCACTTTTAACGGAACATCCAAAACAACCGGTCTTGTAACCTGTCCCTTAATTAAAAAATAGTTACTTCAATGGAGCGTCTCATGATGTTAAGTAACTTTGAGTGGACAATCTATTGTTAGCAAATATCGCTCTTAAATTATTTTGCTATAAATATGATTAATAGCTTCAAGGTCCATGTAGAACGAAAATCTGTGGGAATTGTAGATCATAAATTATGATTCAAAGACACATTTTTTTATTTCAAGAATAAAATATTCTTCAAATTATAACAATATTATATATTGTATTAAATATTGAGGTAGTCAATATCACCAAATATAATTTATTATACCAGACAACTCTCACAGACATAAATAACAATAGACGACTTGTCGTGACCTTTCTCTCGTCACGATATACTTTTGAAATATTATCTTCAATTTTAACTTTATAACAGATGTGTGCTATGATTTCATTGATTTGCGTTTCGCGTTGGCGTTTTTTATATAATTGAATGCACATTTACTTAAAGCTTTCTGTTATGTTTCTATTGTTATTTGACATTGAAATTTGCTATGTTTCAATTCGTTCTCATTTTTCGGTTCACGCGTTTGACCGTATTTTTTCGACCTTCATTTTATTTGCATATTTGAAATTGAAATCAACCATACACACTGTTTTCAAAAGAGATTGATTAGTTCACTGTCGTCTCTTGGATTATACTGACTAGCCTTTCAAATTTTAAAAGATCACAGTCCATTTTCATTATCTAAAAGGGGAGTGGAGGAGTACATCTTGTTATTGCACTACCCACGGTCGTGTTTGTTTAATATCTTGTATATCGGATACGATGACAGTGGATTAAGCAAGAAGTATGTGCATCTATTCAGAAAGGCTGAACCATGGTGAATTGGAGGCTAAGCCTAATACGCTTGGGAAGAGCGTGACTTCGACCCGGAGCTGGTACAAAGGTCGAACATTTGGATCATAACTTGTATAAGTCACAACTTAATCCACCATTTAGATACCGTTCTATGTATTTTTATGGTAGTCGAACATTTTTTTCACAAGCAATATGAAATGTGTCACTGCGATATGCGTGCGCGAACTGCCATTGTGTTCGATTGATTGCTCGCGATATTGTTATATAAGTATTCAGTGACATAATAACAAAAGCCATAACGAGTGAGCCTTTGTGTGTTTACTCATTCTTCTGTGACCGAATCTGGTTTGAAAATAAATATTAACAATTGTGAAAGTGTGGAAATGGGGCGAAATTATGTATTTATTTGTAGGTACATATTATGTATCGATTAAATGTTCGTGGATTATTACGTGGTGCATTTGCATGGGGAAATCAAGTGTGGTATGTTGAGATTGCAGCCATATATATAAAACCTTTGTTAAAGCTATTTAGGTTATAACGTTAGATTCTTGAGAATATTGGGTCCTGTTCAGAAATAATGGGGACTATGTAGAATTAGAAGAAACTATGAGATTTAATCATTGTATTGGAAACATTATGCAGCAAGCCAGAGAGCAAGAAGAGGCAGGGTAGACCTAGGTCAAGATAGGGGGATAAGTTCTATAAAGGAGTTAGGAGCTTGAGTATTAATAAGTGGAAAGTGATAATGCGAGAATCATTGGTTGATCACTTAACTGAAGTGCTAGTTATGATGATGATAATCTTTGTTATTATGCAACTTTAAATCTGCTGAACAGTTATTCGGGACTCATTGATGTGGTATTTCCGACCGTCCGATGGCTACTTTTTTCAAAGCCGACATTCTGGAATTTCCGACTGTAAGATGTATATGTATATTAGTTAAAATTCCACAACGTGGACTTTCCAAACCCATCCAGGCGAAATCCAGACAAAAAAAATATACACCGAAGAAACCACGAGACAAGTAAGATAATGTTACGATGATTCATAATGTTATATAAGGTTATTCACGTGTTGAGACGGAGACTTCCTCAATACATGAATACATTTTACACAAACCCCAGAGTATGGTAAAATAACAAGTAAAATATGTGCAGGTATTGTAAATACTATAAAGATTTTATTAACGTAATGTCAGTATGCAAATGCACATAAAGTCTGAAATATTGATATAGAATTTCCATTCGCATGCGAGTTGTGTATTGAAAAGATGCGCAGCTATGGTAGTTTTAAAATATGTTAGTCTTCGTGAACACACAATATTCAATATATGGTGTTCGATTAAAGAAAAGCCCATCCCACACTGAATCGTCGTGTTTCCCGACCTTTGTATTTCTGATCATTCAGTACTTTAGATCCGGTTCGCTGACTTCGAAGCACCCAACTATTATAAATTTCAAATAGTGGTAATCTAATAATACGTGTTATATTCTGTTATAATATATATAATTGTCTAACTGTGTGTATGTTATATGTCTGTCTGTCTGTCTGTCTGTCTGTCTGTCTGTACGGGTCAATCTTTCAAATATCCTCAGCGTATACAGAGTCGCTATATACAGAAAATAGTCCTTAATATATCAGGGTACAAGCATTAAAATTCCGTGTGCTCTTAAGTCTTTATGGAACTGAGCCATATATTCAAAATAGAATAGAATATTTGGTAGTGAGACTGCATTTAAATTTGTTGATTATTGAAGATATGCGAAAATTGCCCCTAATATGTATCGAATACCTTCGAGATATCGTATACTTTCGTTTGAAATATGTTTGCTGTCAGTATTGTTCCTAATATGAAACTTCAAAAAATGTTCATTTTCAATGATTGTTTAAACTATAAAATGGGGCTTTTTCGAAATAGTAAATGGTCCTATTTGACCGGCAACTAATGTAGATTCATCCATTATCTATAACACGTTTCATGTCTCTGTCAATAGAAGGTAGTTAATCGTAATCTGTAAAATTTTATAAATAATGGTCAATCAAATGTTTGACACATGTTGCGTAGTGTTGCCAGGTGTATAAATAATTCAATTTAAATATTTAATCATAATTAATACATATCTAAAATCTCGAAACAGGTATTTTAATGATATTATTATTAAATTAATTCCAAATAATTTTAGAGATATTTAATAATGCATAATAAATGAAAATTCTCAAAAAAAGTATTTATCGGGAGACTCGCTTTTTAAATATTGTGATGAGTGTTGTCATCATATGAAAACCGCATTATATTATTTTATTAATAATTTTAATAAAAAAATTCAAACTTCTTTCGAATGAAAAAACAAACAACGTATTATCTTCGTATTAAAAACAAATCAGAGCATTTAAAAATATTAAATAATTTCAAAATATTCTTAGATGTATTAAATTTGATAATGCATAACAATTTCATACTTCATTTTTAAAATCAAAAATTTCTTCTAATCGATAAAAAAACACTTTAAAGCAAAAATGAAATCAAAACTCAAAGATAAACGTCCTATTAAAAAACCAGGCAGAACATAAAAAAACATTAACAAATTGAAAATTTCAATTAAAATTACCCTAGTTTATTTCATAACAGCCCAGGGCAGTGTTTTGCAGATATTAATGGGTTTTTACGTTCAACACAATATTCTTAATTCACTACCCGCACTACGTCCATTTTAGTGTCAATTTATGAATATTTATACAATCAACAAACCTACATTCTGTTACAATATGTCAATACAACTCCTTTTGTTTGTTGTTAATGTTTTTTTTTGCAAGATGTAGGTCAATAACCATACAAGTTTCCCAACCATAGTACTAAGTATGAAGAATTTCTCTTTTTTCATTACACCCGATCAAGGTGCTTCGGAGTTTCGACCTTCACCATTACCGACTCGCGTAATCTCGACTTGTATTTTTTTATGCAATCCTCTTGATAAAACAACAATAAGCTTCATTGTCTGAATGTTATGCAATAGCCAAGCCTCTGTGCAAAAAGTGTCGTCGACACAATCATTGCCTTGTCCTACTCAACTGTTTACTTTAAATTATATCAATCGTTGAATCGAATATAAAAATAATAAATATTCTATTAAGTAATATATCAATGCAATTCGACGAATCATTCTAAATAATTGATCCGATTTTTTTAGCACAGCTAATTTACACTCGGTTAAAAAAACTCAAACGACAAATAAATTGCAGCGCCATCGTAACAAATTGAAATATTTTTTCCCGAATTCGCCGTGGTTAGTTTTTTCTTGTATTCGAACAAAGCGAAATGCAAATTGATTTATTTTATTCACGACTCGCGGGCAAAATCAGTGCAGCTTTCCCGTTCAACCTTCATCACGTCAAGTCAGTGAAAGGGTTTCTAATTATCATCTTTTTAAAATGAATTACCCACATGCCGGATGCAATTTGCCTGAGTCAATTGAGTGCTTTAAGAATAAAATTAATTTACAAAAGCAATCACAAGAACAACCCTGCTGAAATGTTCACAAATAGGCATAATGCTAAAATTTATTTGACGGTCATAATATTTCGCCATCGTGTGAGCGACACCCGACAATGATGTTTGCCGACACAAAGACATAGCATAACAGATCGACTTTGCGAAATGTGTACTTCAGCATTGTGGTGCAGATTTCATTTTCAAAAGTAAATATTTTGATTTGTGTTGGTAGCCGCGAATCGAATGCCTTACCCTCGTCGAGGTGACAGTTTCGACAGCTCAGCTGCCACATGTCGATTGCTATGCAAAAGGCGTAAACCTCACTTCGATACGTTGACCGTAAAAGGGTATTATGGGATCTATATAAACGTGTATTCCTAAATAAATTAAACATGTTAATTTAAGTCCTTGTCTACCAAAATGGAAAACCTACAGTTGACTACTTGACGAGATTAAATATAGCTATAGAGTAGACAACAATCACAACTCTTCGATTACTATATGCCTTTTTTATAGCAAAATTATATTTAAAACGCCTACAAAAAAAACTCTAATTTAGATAATTAACGTATTTGTGGTTTTTGATGCTCAATTGGTCTTCTTTATTTATTAAAAGAATGAGGAAGTCCTTGAAGCCTGTCCCAAGTCGCTGACCACGCTACCTATTTTTGGTTTTCATATATCTGTCATAAAAATACGAGGCTCGGATGCCACAGAGCGTAAATATTCACCGCTCTTGTAAAATTTATTCGTACATAATATTTGCGAAAATATAATTATAACGTTTGTCTGATAAACAAGACATTTTCATTCTTATTAATTTGAAATGTGTACATCTCTGTATTTAAAATGAAAGGCATGCGCTGACTTTATGAAATAAATAATTGTACGTTCATAAAATTTGCAGGTAATATTATTGCGTTTGTTGGACAATTGTGTATTAAAAATTAACATACATTTTGCCCACCCAATTAATAGATTACTTTTATTTGCCAATAGTTAGTTTCAATACAATACTGTTTAGTTATGCAGGTACGATCTGGTTGCGGTTTACCGTTTTGGTTAGTTATGGCATTTGTTGTTTGATTTCGTTAGAACCTGTTCGCATTTTAGCGGAAACATAGTTAGTATTAAGAAACTGAGCTATATTTTCAAAATAGAGTTGAATAGAATATTCGACTGCACTTACAGATTATTCAAATTGGAATTGTAGGTATTTTTATACATGTTCTTAAATATCATATGTCATTTTTAAAAGAGAATGCATGTGTGAAATGGAAGAAAGTCAACTTGGCTTTGATAGAAAAATTAACCAGTTACATAAAATGGCAGCGTTAAGGAAATGGAGAAAGCGTAAAATTGAATATCAATACCAAACACTAATTTCTAATTGCAATATTTTGCATATGCACACTTTAGTATTTCCTATTGTTCATAATTTATACAGTAACAACTATGTTTCATAAGAGAGTCTGGTAAAACAACACCTAGGTATTCGAACATGAATTGTTATTTGTTAAAAAAAAAAAAGATTTATTAATTAAATATACATAAAATATGTCCTTTGTCTAATAAATAGCAAAGTATTGAACGACCTTTGCATATTTATAACAAATTAACTGCATCATTTGTCATCGCAAAGTCTGTCATTGACATGTTTCAGTTAATTAATTCGTGCATTAAATTCTACTTTGAGTAATATTTATTATACAAAGTATTTTTTTTGCCCCCGGTTACTTAACATTCGCATGTCCATTCGTCAACTCTTAGTTGCTTTGCAGACAACGTAAACGGCAAAAAAGAGTTTTTTTTGCCGTTTGCGTTGATTAATGATTACATGTACTGCGTTTTTATATGTAAACTAAATCATTAACATTGTTCATTTTAGTTTATTGCTGGTTATATTATTGTTGATCCCCGCAAATCTTTATTGCTGTGAGAATACTTTGGTATTTGTATACCCTTATAATAACATTTGATCATTGTTCTTGAACGGTATCTTGTAGGATGGCGGTTACACAAGTCATCATTCACTTGTTACGCGATAATTGGCGTTTAGGATATGATCAGTTAGGTATACCCAAAGATAAAGCCAGGTCGTGGTGACCGCCTCATGACTCATTCAGGATCCGTAAATTTTCGAAACATTTGCCACAACCTGTACTTAAGTTTGTCTATATAAAGCCTTTGTGAATGCATTCCGTTCGCCCAATTACTTTAAAAAACTGCACTGGCAATTAACCGATTCACCTCGTTATAATAAACTATATTTTTATTATTATGATAATAATGATTGTCGATCTTTAGTTTACGATCCCCCATAAAAGTATTATGGTTTTATGTTTCGACGGCCGTATTTTATAGTCTACAGTGTTTGGACGGTATTAAAGTGAATTTGCTGTTGGAAATAATAATTAGCTATTAAGAATATGAGGGTTAACCAAGTGTACCTGTGTGCAGTAACCTCTATGACATTACTAACAAAACAAACCCTTCGCTAACAGCCTCGGTTTACGTTTTATCTAGCACGTACACCTTTTCGTGCCAAGCATGATTTTATTGCATTTTTTTTTTTATTGATGACCCTTGAAGACGATACGATCATTTCAATTTGAAAAAACTACTCATAAGTATCCAAGTGCGAGTCTTTGTTGGGATTCGTTTGCAATGACGCTATAGGCTCGCTAATTGGACATGGCGGATCTGAATTGCACGGTAATTGGCACAGTAATGAGTACCAGGTGTCTTATCCCATGCCATCACGTCAAAGCCACCATTATCGGCTGTAGGCAGATCTTCCACGGTCTCGTATGACTAGGGATTAATTTGACAGATTACCGAGGTCGAAATGTCCATTATTCTAGACTTGACACGTAATATTCATCCACTGAACTTTAACAATAATAAATATCATATATTTAAGATTTTTTTAAATAATATGTTGAAACATGTTCTTAATATAAATGCTCATTTTAGTCTTAACTCTTGTCTATATTCTCACATCTTGGAGAAGACACAGTCTTATTGGGACAAGGTTGTTCGATAACAACAATAAAATAACCGTGTGCCGCAAACGTTCACCGCACTTGCGTTTTATGTACATTTATGTAAACCGACACTACATACAATCCTCAACTCAAATTTACATCATTATACATATATAGCTTGTTATTATGCTGTTACAAAAATCACTCGGCATACTTATCTTTTTTAAAACATATTTGTCGTACATATATTTTTTACCTTATGTGCATATATCATATTAAATAAACTCGTTAGTGGAATCTTGGGTGCTACCGTAGTTCAGTTTTTAACTCGCATGCCGTATGCGAAGGTTGCAGCGCCAACGCATGAAACACAATATCGACAGGTATAGGGTGAATTTATGCCCATACATTGTCATGATATATCGGGTGTCGTTCTTGTTGGAATGCCGATTCAAGGTTGACTTTTTATCATGCTGATGTAATATTTAATATCTGTTCCCAAATCAAAGTATAATAATCTGGAAGGTCTTACACATTAACGCACAGAAATTAATTATTTCTGTCGATTGCTCGATGTGGATGATTGCGATATCTGATTTTTCCACATACATATCGAAATTAATATTTTAGTCACATACATCTTTAATTGAGCAATTATTTTATTTGACATTAGAGGAAACTTAAAATTACTGTTTTCTACGTGATGTTAACTTGTATTTTTATCAAAATCCTGCTTATTACTGAAGAGTTTACTGTAAGGCTTATTGACATATTTCCCAGAAACTCAACTACCTTGAACCACACTCGTTCTGTTCGCGATTAAAATATAATTATTATTTTCAATGTGTTATTAAACGCCAATGGTTGTTTTTTGCATGGAAGCATCACGATATTAAAAAAAAGAAAGCACATATAATGTAATGAGATCATCACACGTCAACAACAGACGTTGTTTCCATCATGATGGACCGTTGGTTTTTTTTTCTCACCGCAAATTTTTCGTGTATATTTGAGATAACTAATGGTTGTTATTATAATAGTAAATTGAGATGAGAAAGCAGTGCTGTTTCACACGTCATGTTGTATAATTTAAAATTTGCATTTGTTGTTACCTAAAGGGGTGATTCAATTTGATTGCTTCTAGGTCGACTTTAATTGCCAGTATATAATGTTGTAAGATGACAACAAGAACTTAAAAGGCTATATGCTGTTGTATAGTGCTAATTGCAATCTGTTTTTGCTCCTTGCCCAGCTTTACGGGGTAAAACATCACGAGGGGTAGATGAGCCAAGGAATCCCAAGGTTGTCTGGTCTTGTCGATGCTACGCCACAACAATATTAGCTGGACCAGTTCTACTGCCCACAACTGAAAGGTACACATAAGTTATCTCTTCGACAGGATCATGACCATACGGTCCACTTTACACGCCATATTAAAAGAGAGCAACTTGCAACGTGGTCTTAGGATTAATCGCTACTTGTTAAGTCCTTCTTTAGACGCTCGAAGCGTAGTATAGCCTACGCTGCGAGTACTGGTTTATTCCTGACGGGATAAAACTGGAATTACCTGTTACGTTACTCGGTTGTACCCATGCAGAACCTCTATTTATAGCGAAATAGGACATTAGCAAGTATATAATAATCCACCCACGCTCTAGCCTCATATGTAATCGATTACATGAAAATCAAAGCATTTTTTCATAATAGACACTCGTAGTACATGCTTATATCGAAACAATAAATAACCTGTCAGGGCGTGTTCGGATTTTATTTTATTATTTATATCTTCGATCTCGCATTGGCGGTACAATCGCAATTTAATATATGGCAGGAATAAGGGTGGACGTACTGGAATAACAAATTTCACGTTTGTGATGACCACAGGTGATAATATGTACGTGCTTTAACGCTCTTCCTCATTCAGGTGTACTTATTTCAGGAGCGTAGCTTGAGGTGAGTGCGAGTACAATTTGGAATCCATAATGAAGAAAACAGTAAACATCCATTGTATGTATTGTATTAATAAAACTTGTATACTGTCTGAACGTTGATAAATAATGCAACCAGCTCGCTTTATTCCAATCGGTGTTTCAAAGGGCAGTGAACGGAAATTGAATATCTTTTATGCATCAATCTTTTAAAATTCATAAAACACGAATTAAATATTTCCCAATTTGCTTCAACATATTTTGTAATAAAGCGTACAGGTATTTTTATTTTGTGATAATAACATTATGGATCTATTTAAATTTCATCTCTGTAATCGGTCTCAAGGCGTCCGAGTGTTATTTGAAACTGGTCGTATTGCTTATGCACCACATCTCTTATCGTTTCACTTGTAACAACAAGAAAATAGTTGACCTTTCCATAGATAAATTTGCACTTATGAATTTCTCGTATGCATACAATAAGCTAATTATTATATTTTGTGTTCAATCTGCGTTTAATTGGATATTTAATGTGCATAATTAATAGCGGTTATCGACCGTTCGAAGCATCTTAACGATCTTCGTTTATGATGTAGGTATTGAATAAGACATAAATACATAGCGTCGAGACAAAGGGACGATGGACGTCCTTCTGTCCATAATTTCATTTTAAAAAAGTTCCATTGAATACTCATTAAATTCTGTCCATTACGTTGTCCTTATAATACACATCGAATTCCACGTGTCGAATATTAGGATTATTAAGAAGCATATTAAAGCCCAAATAATGTTATTTTTACTGCTACTAATATTTTCAATAATAGTAATCATTCCAATTATGTACGTACTTTTCTGCGGTCGAATAGCCTGATTACATTTATTATTTCTGTTTTACTAGTTCAATGTTCGCTCGTCCATCCGATTATGTCTTGACATTCCAAATAAATCATTTCAACTAATCGATTTTCACACATTGTATTTTTTTCTAAATAATTGCAATGTTTATGATACGTTTGGATATTATAACAGGTTTTATACGTACCCATGCGTTGATATAAAATTGTTCTATAGTTCTTTATTTATTTATATACGCCCCGAGGGACTTTTTGAGGTTTTTACATTTTTTTGTTTTTTTAGACAAAACAACGTGTTAATTCATTGTCTGTCGGTGATCTTAACTATTATTAGTTACAAAGGTCACCGACAGAGCGGCTCTGCTAATTAAAGTAAACCTGGATCAAGATGACCAATAGGAATTTTATTAATATTAATACCGATCTCCCAGTCGTAATAACCCATGAAGGATTAGTACAGATTTGCTTGTTGAAACTTAATTTTTCAACTGTGTCTTTTGACAATAGTCTTGCATCTTAGATTGATCTATTGACTGATCGTGTTGAACAGAATGAAACTGACGAAAGATTTCGTTTGTATTTTCGTCATGAACCGTTATTCGAGTTGCTCAAATCCAGGAAATTCATACAACTATCCACAGAGATTGTGGTGACGATGATGATGATTATAATAATAGACAATGGTTCCGTCCCCGATATCCGTTTCACGAAAGAAAATAGATTGATCGTCCGCCTCGACTGTCCGTTGACCTTCGTAGAGGCGACCAAAGCAACTGCGGTTTTGTTGCCAAACCTGTGTCACTCCACTACCGCCGATTTACACATTCCGTGATACAATCGTTCTCTGTTTACACTTTTTGTTAACATATATTTACATAAATTCGTGAAAAATTCCAATTACATTCTTGCTAATTGTTTATAATGCAGTGTTTTTAAAATCGACATTTTTTTTGTAAAATATATTATAATAAGACCTACTACAAAAGAGTGTAATGAAGTGGTTTGATGTATGCAACGATTTTATTTAGAGTTTATTCATTGTTATTATTTCTATGTGACAAATAGGTACATAACACTTTCATCCACTTGTCTCTTCAATTATTAGTCATTCTCTCAGTATTAATTGTATGTGTATATTTAGAAAAAAAGAAAATAATTGTAAAAAGCAATCCTCGGCAAAGAGGGTGAAAATACAAAATTTAAATTGCTCAAAGTGCGCGGTTTACATTTTTATTAATTGGTAAATTTTATAATGCATTCTAGTTGAATTTTAAGACAGTAAAAATATTATAACCAAACGAGCCCGAATTCTGCAACGATTTCCTTTATAATTGTATTTTTTTATTTCAACGTAAAACATATGATACACACTTATCATCTATAATTATTATATTTATGGCATATTCATTATGTTATAAGATTGTTCTCTTAATATGCCGAAATTGAAAGAAAATAATACATTTTACCGAATAATAATAAAGCAATATGTGTAATAAAAATGCTGACCGCGCAGTGCTCTACAAATTTGAGCAATTGAAAACCTGTTTTTTCACCATCTTGGCTGAGGTTTCATTATAAAACATATAAATTGTAAATCTAGATCAGTGGTATTGTAATAAAAAAGTCACCGAACAATTGTTTGCCGTTGCATTTACTTTTTATAGTTGGTATTACGTGAAACGCGTGGGAGTCGTGCTAGAAAAATTATTTGATTGCTTAATTAATATTGATCTGTTTGTCGGCCGTTATGTAATTTGGTTGACGGTTTTTCGAAATGAATTGTTACTCACTTTAGCATTAGTGTTGATGATGTCTTCTTGGCGACGAGGTTTTCCCGGTCTCCTGTCCATTTTGATTATTCACCTGTTTGACGTCTCTGAAAAATACGCGGCACTCACTCACTCGCGGCTGTTTTGTATTTGTACTTTTCAGGTGCTAATGTGTGTGATTTGTATTTATTTTCAGAGATCGTTCGTATAGTTTTTTTACAGTTTATTTTCAGCGACAATACTCTCTCGCCCTTTCCAAGCCCGTACCGAAGTAGCGACACGTCCGCGCGGCAAGGCGACTAGAGTTGTACTGAAGCCGGTTGCAAACATCACCACTCATATATAATCTTTTTGACTTGTTGCTCACAGCTGCTTCCATATTATCATCAATGACTGAATGACATAATATAAGATGACCCTTGAGTTTATCCCAATTATATCATACATTATATATGTACATGACCGACTATTTCACCCAAACCAACAAAAATGCCATGGACCATGCTCAATTATGCATTCGGTTATATTAACATTTTAAGTACTTTGAGATTTCAATTACTAAATATTTACTATTTTATAATTAGTGCGTTGCTACTATTTATTGATTTTTCAAATTTTCAAAGTTTCAAAATTGTTAAAAATTGTTAAAAAAAATGTTATATTTAAGTAGAATGCATTTGCATATGTTTGGACTAAAAAGTTATAAAAATCCCCATGGAGAGTTTTATACATATTCAAATTAATAGAATCCCGTTAAATGTTTAAAAAGACAATATACTTAAAATACTTTTTTTATAGAAAACTTATATGATTTTATTCGTATTTAAATCATCAGCAACATATATATGAACTAATCTTTTAAAAATTTCAAGTCGATTTTTCCATCTTACTGTTTTTACAAACCGCGAATGCAAAAAGTGCTGTAAAAAATATTCTGGCTAAATTATTTTATATTTTAACACAAATTAAATAAGCTTTTATATTTAAAAGCCTCGTCCACCGCTTACGGGTTATGAATAGAGCAATTCCAAATTTATATATTTCAAATATATCTTAATGCAATGTTAAATCTTAACTCGCCCACAAAATAACCTAAATTATATATTTTGTTTCCAATTATACTTAATTGAAAGAAAAGCTCACTATTGTATAGTAAGTAGTGACCATAGGCAATCCATAAAACGTACCAGTGCAAATTAATGTCAGTTTTGATTAAATAATAATATTCTAACAATGACTTCCGTAGTTGTTACACAATGCTACATGACATTTAGAATGATTTTTAGCAATCCAATCCACTCAACACATATTTCAACAAATTAGAAATTTATTAGTTTTTTGTCAAGGCTGACGCGGTGTTGCTTATTGAATATGTTAAGATTTATTTTCGATTGTTTTATAAATTACGATTAGATGTCATGTTTATTACCTCATGTAGACTGCTTATTGCTTATTGTCGAACAACGAACAAACAAAGCCGATGCAATTCGTCATAGACGAAATGATTATTTCGTATTTACAAACATAAACTTTACTACTGTTTTGTTCGGTTTTAATGATGAATTAAATAATAAATGTTTATTACGTGACTTCATCGTCAGTCATTCTGGATGTTTGTATTATGGTTTGTTTCCCCGTCGATGATGACATGCATTTTGAAACGTATTCGATTATCAGTCAATATTAATATATATATATATATATACATAAAAAAACATAATTTAACAAATCATCCCATAATTCTTCACTCACTAAAGAGGTGTTGGGAAAACCAGCAGAGTATAACGATCGCGTTTTATTCGCTGCTCGGCCTTTTTTTTGTAAAACATTGTTATTGGCTATTTTTGTTCTTGGAGATTTTAAAACTGTACCGTAAGCCAACCCGGACCTGTTCTAACATCCGTTCAATATAAATTAATTTGTTACCAGGTACGTAAGTTATAAATATTCGTTATTGAGATCGGCTAAAATCCTACTTAGTTATGTTTACTGAAGACTCCAATCAAATAAAATATGTATAAAAATTTGACACCGATTTATAATCAAACACAAATACGACCGTTTGTTACTTGACATGACGATTCATCTACTGTATTAAATGGTTATTTAAATTACTCACCTGTAGGACATCTAATGAATTATGTTTGAATGCAATTGATTGGTTTCCTTTGTATGATTTGCCATTTTCCGACATATCCTTTATTATTTGCCTTTGTATCTAGGTACCTATACATATTTAGGTTGTTATTAAACATTCTCGAAATATAAATTTTTGTTATTTACGCATACATTAGCGATTCTGCAGCCGGATTTAGATCGAAGGTGACCATTGCGGTCGCTCTTGTTCCATTCGCTAATAAATAAATATGCAATTGCTCCTCCTTTTGTCCAAATATTTGCGAAAAACAGCACTACCGAAAAGGTGTGAACTTTATATATCAACCTCACCCAATATATCTTCAAATCAATCTCCGGGAACCGGGATGCATTTTATTTTCCCCCATGTAATATAAATTGGATAAACTCAACCTAATAAATTTGATTTGATCTGTATGAATTATTTAATATTATTCCGGTTGTGACTCATTTAGCATCTTTGCCCAAATCAATAATCGCTTTAGTATTTTCTTTTAATCCAGGAATCAGAATCAACTAATCGATAAATAGAGATCAACCAGTCACAATATCCCATTTTTAAATGCCTTACACCTTGAGCTAAATGTTGGTTTTCATCACTATAACTACATAATATTTATCATAATGATCAAAACATATTTAAATAAATACTTTAGTCCCATAAAAATATTTGTAATGCCAATAAATTAACTCATTAAAAGATTTATATTATCTTAATTAATGGTGAACTCCGATAGATAAGTTGATTTTATTTTACCGATTAAACATCATTATCAGAGCTTACGCAATCCGAATATAATTGGGTGATGAAGGCGTTATAAATTTAGGGATTAGTCACCCGATGTATATAATTACTTGAAATATAGACATAAATAGAATGAACAGAGATTCTAGTCGAAATAATAAATTTTACGACACCGCTTTTTTATATACAATCGCCCGAGGAAAGATGAAGTCAGGCTTCTTATTTGTACGTAATTAGTTTTATGACTTATTTCGCATTTTGTAGAACACCGTTATAATATCAAATACTATATTATTAAATTTATTTTGATTTTTTATTAATAAGTTAATTAGATAGAGAGAAACACACTGAACTACTACTGCGTGTAAAATATTATTTAATAATACTTTAAATCCGCGGTTGAATAAATTAAGAAATAGCTAATTTGATTAATAATAAAATATATAGATTCATTTCCCAGTAAAAATTTAGTTATTTTACATATTGGCTGGACACATTTTACTAATAATATGTATTATATTATTTATGGTTAGTTTAATTCTAATATACAATTATTTTAATTCGACGTCATAAAATATAAGATCCAAAGTCTGTGTCGACCCAATGCTCAGTTTAGATGATTTTGCTTTTAATCTTTACAACGAAATACAAAAACTTGGATCAACTTTTACCTCATCTAGAATCATGACGCTTGCTGTCTCGTCTGTTTTTATTTATATTAGTTTTTGGAATTTGCCAACGGACATTGATTCGTGATCGATCAAAACACTAACCCTGTACCACATTTTATGAACAATCGAATAAATCACGTCCTTCATGTGTTGTCCTTTATGTATGAATCTTATAATTTATCTTCATAATGTATTTTTTTTTCTTCTATAAAACATTCAATTAGGTCGTCTCGTATGAACGTGCCTTATTTGATGTATGATTTAGCCGCATTGATATATCGCATTACGTATGCTCAGCAGGTAGCTTTTGTCTCGTGGTCAGTATCGATCAATTATATCAATGCAAATCATAATAATAATAAAAAATGTATATTAAAATAAATACTAGTTTTAATTGACCGAGTCCAGTGCATGCGTATGCTTGTTTCTTTTTTTAAAGCGATCGTAAATAATCAAATGAGGATTGTGGGTGTTTTTAATATTGTTTATCATAATTGATATTCTATAAAAGATTGTTGTTGTTTAATGAATAATATATATATTATAGAAATAGATACAATGTAATAGACGTAATTACAATCATTACATTTTCTTTCTGAATAATAGCATAATGATTTTACTATTTAATTTTATTTATTAAATGATGAAAAAATGGTTTTATAACACATTATAAACTTATACAGGGTGGACTTAAACTAACTAAGAATATTTCAGGGGGTGGTAGGGTATCGACAGTTATATATATTACAGATATTTTTTTTATTAATTAAAATATAATTAATAATATTAATAGTGCTTTTGGAATCGAGTTTGGGCCACCATCTTGGAATCAACTAATTCTCTAAAGTACTCAGTAGTGACTCTTACGTGTATATTGTGTCTGTTATACGTAATTAATATCATTAATTATTTTTTAATATTAATTAATTAAAAAAATATATTCCTAAAATTCCCTACCACCCCCTAAAATATTATCAGTTAGTTAAAGTCCACCCTGTATACATGTGTTATTTTTTAATCTCTTCTTACTTATTATGAACAATACATATCACATGAAATGATCATTTTTTATTCCCCCTGTGTTTACACTTACAATAACTAAAAATTATTTTGTAAGAATAAAAACTTCACATATTCAAAACCAGGTTTTCACTTTACGGAAGCTTGTTTAATTTTGTTGATATCCTCGTCGGGGCATTATTGCGTATATATTTATCGATCATAATATTAAAATATAAGTAATTATAACGATATTATATCCCGATGATCGGATGTCGCCAACACTAATAAAGTAATAAACTTATCTTCCAGGAAGAATCTCAAATCATGTTCTTTCGAACACGCAGATCTGTAAAGACATATTTTATGTAAGAATATGAACAAGTTATACAATATAATTATAAGTAGCAAAATTACACTGTGAGGAATTGGGATAACCAATCAATGAGTATTTCGAAACTATAAAGCTATTAAATTGAGTCTTATATAGAATTTCTATAAGCAATAGGGATATAAATTGGTATTTATATTATGTAGGCTTGGTATTATCTTTCAAGACATTTGTATATCCTTCTTCCGCCAAAGCCACACACATCATTCATATATCCGTTTCTATGATATATGTTGATCTTGTTTTGTATCTAATCTGGACGGGGAACTCCTTAAGGTCAGTCAACGGCCTTCAAATACCAGGCATCATGACGCAGGATACTGATTTTTGACCCAAGAATGGCGCATACGGGTTTGTTTCCTATCCGACTTGAATGATATCACTTATTGACGTTCTAAAATCCAATCTTATCTGACTTCAAATATATCAATGATTATTAATTTATCCTCGTGCGTTAATATATTTCACAATGGTTCTCATTCTGATGAACGAAAGCTTTGTGCACTTACATAAAACTTGGTGAACTTTATTCTTTAAAATATTTATGTGATGCGTCAAAAGGCCACATTTGTTATGTAAACTCGTTTAACATTTGCCAAATACGAAAATGTCGAGGTATTCTTCATAAAATTAAGTACGAACACCTCTACCATAACACTTTGATTTTACAACTTGTTCCAAACAACCCATAACATTTTAACTACTTTTAGTGAACATGTTTGTTTTTTAGTAGAAATAAACCGTTATTGACAGTCTTTGTGCAGGTCGAGAAAAATAAATCGCCGCATTCCAATGCCGACTTATAATTATTAATTGGTTTAAGCACCGTATAATTATATAAACGCTGATGTACTATTATCATATTTTAACCGGTTATCGATATAATTACTGAAAGAACGTATCGTTTGAAAGTACACATTGTATTTGAAATAAACCTTGTTCAGTCAAATCATCGTGTATAAATTAGCCGATCGACTAAATGTCCTTCAATCTTTGTATTCGATAATTGTGTATCAGATGAGATATATACACCATTTAGTCGATATTTCATTGATTACATCCTGATATAGCGACATTCAATTTGCAGTATATTTATTTAAATGCCATCTCAATTAATCACCATAATTGCTTATTATCATCATAATATTTGCTGACCTTCCGTCTCATCTGCTGCCCCAGTTTTCGAATAAAACCTACCCATGTCCTCGTTTTTATATAGTTAAAAAAAATATGTCAGCCGTTTGTTACCCGCGGCGCCAAATTTACTAAAATACTGACCTATTGTTGCAATTTGATTGTTCTTTTGAAGACAATTTTGTTAAAAAATATTACGCGTATGGAATATTGTCAATGCATAATGCGATGCCGTTGCGTCTGGGATATCTGCAATTTACTATGAGCTATTATTCGGATTCCTTCATGATTGCATCCTTCTTTCAAGGATAACACAACAACCTGAATAATTTAATAGCGTAAGTGTATGTTTCTCATATTATCGCCTAAAGGCTTATGAACAGGACTAGACTCTATGACGCTGCATTGCCCAGACTGATTGCCGTCACTTTGCTATCATTATATGGTGATTGTTGATCGAGCTGTAATTGTGAATCATCTTCGGCTTGTTCCCATAGCATTTTATAGAATTTTAATAACTTCAACCAGTCACGTTTGTACCGCGTGCTACTGATCGATACTCTCTTAAATCATTATAGATAAAAACAATCTAATCCGAACACTTTTTTGAGCCCGTTACTTGGCTGGTGGCAATCATTCTCTCGATTGTCTTTTTTCCACTGTATACTCGTTTCTTTTTAAAAGTTACTACCCACTAGAACAATCCAATTATTAGAACTATAAATTACCCGAGTATAGAATAGTAAAAATGTCAAATCATTGAATATTTTCGAGTATTTATCCAAATGTACAAGTTACGTCCAGACAGCCGTCTTGTACACACGTATATTGAAGTGCTCCTTACATGGTTAAGCAAATTCGAAAGTGTCAAGTACACAAGTGTCGCAACTACCAAACCGGTCTGCCGCCCTGCGACCTCTCCTGATAACGAGCTTGCCGCAACGCCGCCAAAATCCACTTCACCATTATTATCAGGTACCATCGCTCCTTATCATAGTAACATATACTCATTAGTTAACTCGTAAACGTAATGGCTCAAACGACGATCGATGGGTTTCTTTTACCAAAGAACCCGATCAAACGTCCAAGACCTACTACTCCTACTTCCATTCCAAAACAAAACCAATTTAAGTCGCTGGGGGAGGTAATTTTGTCATCCGATAAGGATGTCAAAAAACCTCCCCCGTTATCTCTCAAATCTTCAGGGCACGGTGAAAACTTGACGATTGTCAAGAAATTCATCAATAAATTCCAACTACATTATAAACCAAACGGACAAGTCAGAGTCCAAACCAGCAATATCACTGATTTCAGAGCCCTTAAAGCGGGCCTGAAATCATTAAACAAGGAATTTTTCTCCTTTACGTTAGAATGTGACAGACCTAAAAATCTGTCATACGAGGCCTGCCTCTGCTTCCTGTAGAGGAAATCAATCAGGGCCTTAGCGACAAAGGATTTAAAATAATAGACGTGTTCCTAATGAAAGGAAAAAATGGCTCCATTACGAAGTCACCCCTATATTTAATAAATCTCAGCAATGAGACAAATATGAGTGACTTCAAAAACACTACTAATATCTGTCACTGTAGAGTGACAATTGAAAAATACTCTCTTGGGAGAAATTCTATCACGCAATGTTTCCGTTGTCAACAGTGGGGACACGCGGCATCCAACTGCAACAACGCATTCAAATGCGTGAAATGTGGCGGCGATCACCAGACTTCCACATGCATAAAGGATGCCACTTCCCCCGCAAGATGCTGCAATTGCGGAGGGGACCACACTGCAAATTACAAAGATTGCCCTGACAGACGGAAGCAGATCAAATTAAGATCTACCCCCAAGCTGCCAGCTGCGAGACCGGCCACTCAGCGTGCACCAGTGCCGCCCCCGAACATCGTCAACGGACGCTCCTGGTCCCAGGTTGCTCGTGGACCAATGGCCGCCCAGGTCATCTCCCCGTCCACATCTCATCACGTGACTGACCTGTCATGGGCTCAGATTGCCCAAGGTCCCACCACCACATCTACTGCGAAGAACATTACCGCCCCAATCTCTAGCGCTGATATGCCGATAGGAGACCTGATGACTCTTGTATTGAAGGTTCAAGAGCTTCAGCGGAAGCTAAAGACATGTCAGACAAAGAATGAAAGGATATATCTCATCATGGAGCTCGCCGCATCGCTTGATAATGTCTAAGGTTAGTCACTGTTCTAATATTAAGATTGTTGCTTGGAATGCCCGGGGAATTTCAAATAAATTCGACGAAATGATTGACTTTATGTTAAGAGAAAGTGTTGACATTGCATTGATAAGTGAAACGTTTCTTAATACAAATATAATTCTGAGAAGACCAGGTTTTGTAATACATCGCAACGATCGAGTTTGCAAAACAGGCGGTGGTGTTTTAATCGTGATGAAAGACTCTATATGTCATTCGAAAGTTGTAATTCGTAAAACTAGCTCAATTGAAGTAATAGCAATTAGTGTATCTATTAATAATAAAACTCACATTATTGCCTCGGTTTATAAGCCACCCAAAATAGAAATTTGTCAAGATGATATCCACAAAATTATGTCTCTCGGTAAGGATGTTATAATTGCTGTTGATCTTAATTGTAAAAACACTTTTTGGCACTGTATTCGCGGAAATAAGGATGGCCGTTTACTAAGAGAATATTGTGATAAAAAAGACTTTCGTATCCTTTTCCCCGAAAGTCCAACGCATTCCCCACCCAAAGGATATCCATCCATCCTTGATATTGCAGTGGTTAAGGGTTGTCCTTCTCTCACCGAAGTTGACGTAATACAGTCACTTTCCTCCGATCATCTCCCTATTGTATTTAACATTGGCGGAAATTACAAAATCACCCAAAAACCTTCTTTAGTTATGAGACGGCTAATTGGAACGCTTACAAAACTCATATTAACAATAACGTTACACATAAATTCGACACTAACAACACATTTCACGTTGACAATGCAATCACTACACTCACAGATTCTATTAAGAACGCCGCCGCCTTATATATTCCTGTTAAAACCATTAACAATACTTTTAAGAACAAACTTCCATCTGAAATTGTGGACTTAATTCATGTAAAAAATAGATTAATGAATCAGTGGCGAAAGAAAAGAAATTGTAAGCTCAAATCTGTCATAAATGCGCTAATTTTAGAAATTAAACATAAAATTAAAATTCATAAAAATGTATCCTGGGAACAGAAGATAAGGTCTCTCAAAACACAAAATAACTCACTTTGGCAGATGTGTAAGTCGATGACTAGAAAAACATCCTTTATCCCTCCGCTCAGGAGCGAAGACTGTAATAAAATTATTCACAAGGCTCAGGAGAAAGTTGATCTCATCGCTGAAACATTCGTTAAAGCACACACATTGACACATAATGACACTACAGATAGTCTCACAGAACAAGCAGTTACTAAGTCAATTAGGAATCTTCACAACTATTCTGAATGTGAGATTGACGAGGTAACTCTTTCTGAAATCTCTGATATTATTCAAAACTCAAAACATAAAAAATCACCAGGACACGACAACATTAACAACACTCTTATTAAACACTTACCACAAAGGCTCTTGATTGTTTGGTTAAAATATTTAACTCGTGTCTTATTCTTGAATATTTTCCAGATAATTGGAAAGCAGCTAAGGTAGTCCCTATCTTTAAACCTGGTAAAGACAAATCCCTTCCCAGTAGCTATCGTCCTATCAGTCTCCTCCCCTGCATG